>JACXGJ010001529.1:0-81554 GCA_016801105.1 Esox niger | reverse complement strand
GTGTGTCGTGTGTCGTGTGTCGTGTGTCGTGTGTCGTGTGTCTGTTTGCTCCTGGTTTCCGTTTATTGTTTTTTGTTGTAGTGCACCGTACTCTGTTTTGTTTTACTTGGTATTTAGTTTGATTAAAGTCTTCCCCTGCACTCCTGCATCTGCCTCCATCTCCCTACTGGGATTTTCCTTTGGATTCCCTGGGTGACTTGTGACATGGACTGCAGTTCTTGCTTTTCCGAAAGGAAGCGTTCAATTTACAGTGGTCTCCTAATTTTAACCCTTCTGTTCCTCACTCAAAACCTTCCTTTTTGACTTTTTAGGAAAGGAAAGAGGTCTCTACATTTTTTCTGGAGCTGTATGTGTTGGAATTGTCATGTGTATTAAGGCCTCTACCTTTTAGGAAAACAAAATGCCTTCTCTTCCATAGAAAATTACCTTTACCTGTCTGCACCCATAAACATTCTTCTCTTAAATGGATATGAATTTGAATTTGTTGATATCTACAAATATCTTGGTATTTGATTGGCTCGCTTGATCCATACCCACATCGGCCACTATCAGGTTATGCCATGAATGCCATTCGCTTTGTAACCAGTCCAGCCTACAGCACTTATTACTGATCTTCACACTGGTAAAATGCAAGAAACTGGTAAAGGCCAGACTTTTACCAGCAAAGTCCCTCTTAGGCAAACCTACCCTGTACCTCAGCTGGAACTTTGGAACCTACTTGGAATCGAACCCAAATGTATTGTTCCCACCTGCAAAATCTTCTAATAATCAAAGTTATACAATTTCAGAATTTAGATTTAATCCACCCTGTACTAATGAACCTGTTTTTTTTCTTTCTGCCATTCTCCAGTACCGCTGTCTGGCGACTCAAATCTACAGCAGCTCAAAGTGCCCATTCTCAACCAGACTCTCTGCAAGGAAAAGTACCCTAATCTAACCTCCGAGATGATGTGTGCAGGGTTCTTGTATGGAAAAAAGGACACATGTAAGGTAATGTATCCATTCTACAAGCTCTCACACACACACGGATTTCTCTACATGTACCCTTAGGTAAATAGCTACTCCCTAAAATACAATTGAAAGGAGCTGTACAGGTTTTAAATGCTATTAACAAAAAACACAACAAATAGAAATCGACAATTCCTCAACAAAAAATACTGCCATTGAATCTATTGACAATAGTAGGAGTAAGAGACAACTGTGATGTGCATGACCAACTGGGTTTAGGCTCATTGTGTGGGGTTGGAGAGAGAGAGATTAAAATAAATTGGCGCTTAGACCAAATTGATCAATAAGTTGAAAAAATTGCTCTGATGTAAATCCCTTATATTCATTACCTCAGATTGGGATATATTTTTTACCATTCTTAGCTTTGTGCTTTTGTTCTTAGCTTTGTGCTACAGATACGCTGCAGAAGTGGGTAAATTACATTTATTAGACATTGCCACAAGAGCTGCTTTTGCTCTGGTCAGGTGACATATCTGTAGAGCTCTTGTGGCCAGAAAGAGCAAGGTGTGTTTAGTTATGTATCAAAAAGTCCAGTATGACATCACTGTGAGGATTGAAAGGCAAGCAAGATTTGGAAAATGTAGTCATGTATTGTTTCATTTCTTAAAGACTCCATGTTATTCCGATTGCGATGTAGTTACAGATGTTCCTTTCAGTGCATATATTGATAAATGTCAACAACAAAAAAATCTAAGACTACAACTCCACAAATCATAACTTCCTGCTTTGCAATAGTCCCTCCCCTCTAATTAGCAGCGCATTCTTTAAAAAATTATCCCACGGTAGACTGGATACTGCTAGCTAACTTCATGATAAGCAACACCATGCCTTGTCATCATGACTTGAAGAGTTCATTTTTGGAAGTCATAACATTAAACTTATTACATCATACATGTTTGATACTGTACAATTTACTGCTTATTTTGGCTAGGTTAAAAGTGAAATATGTATTTCAATGTGGAAGGGTTGATCAAAACGTTTATAGATGAATACATGTTATTGTAAGTGAAATGCTACATTATAGCCAAAGGGAAACTGTTTAGATGATTTCCACAAGAGTGCTCTACTTCATGAAACGGCTTGCAAGGTACAGTTTTAATTGAAGTAGCCTATTATTCCAGTATCAAGAAATTGAATACTAAACCTGGTAGCGGCATCAAACTTAAACTGTTGGTATTGTGAAAACAGAAAACTGTACCCTTATCTCCATCGTCATTATGTCTCTGACAGACTCTTCTCTTGTCTCTTTAAGGATTTCCTCGACTCAAGAGCTAGTTAGGCTTTTAGATAGGTCAGTCAACAGAGACTGTTCTCCTTTGTGTCATAGACTCTTCGCACTCCCAAAGCAGTCTCCTCCTATTCTGTTCTTAGATCTATCTGCTGCCTTAAACTATGAACTGTCTGTTCCACCTTCACAGGACAGGGCGTCTTAGTCTCTTGATTCTTGAGAGGATTAGTGTCTGGTCCACAGGCTCTTACTACTGTTGTCAACCAGGTTTTGGTTCTATGCCGCCTACTTTTTATAAACCCTACTGTTAGAAATCAGCAATGTCGTATAGTGGTAGTAATAATAACTCGCGTACTCGGTTGTCAAGGGAGAGAGTATTCAATGTTTATTGTAGCATATTGATAGTCTATTAGCACATGATGTTACAGGCTCAAACTCTTCCCTACTACCTTTGTCTCTCTCTACTCTCTCAATTGTAATGTGGGGTACAAGCTGTTAAATACCTTGAGGGGTGTGTTTACCTAGCAAAGCCAAGACACTAACCCCCACACCAAATGGTTAATGTAAACATTCCTGTGGTTACCAGAGCACAACCTACAAGGAGAATCTTAACTTTCTGTTATTCTCAATATCTAGGCACATCCACTTCTAATGAAACATACATTCATATTGTAGTTGTTAATGCTCAGATCCTGCACTAATTTTTATAAACCCTGTCACTTTTCTCTTTTATTTCACAACAAATATCTTATATAATTGCTATGCAAATGACACTCAACA
Source organism: Esox niger (assembly GCA_016801105.1). Taxonomy (NCBI): domain Eukaryota; kingdom Metazoa; phylum Chordata; class Actinopteri; order Esociformes; family Esocidae; genus Esox; species Esox niger. Next base: position 78,538 of record JACXGJ010001529.1, on the reverse strand, counting down.
ATATTTTCTTTCCCCTTTCTGACATCTAGTAATCAACATGTATTTCTGTGTGCCTGGCCGTATTCGCAGACTACGACCTTAGCTCCCACAGGAAGTGGCACATGTACTAACTAAAGCACTTGCATTCTCTCATTTATACTACTTCAACATCTGTGACAATTACATCTAACTGTCCTATGTAATATAATCTACTATGACAAATTAATAAAACATTGTACTGTTGATCAATACTGTAGCTCTTCACTAGGTATAAAGACCATCTAGTATAAATAGCATTCAGTGGGTTAGTGGGGTCCAGTGCTGTAAACAACTGTTTCTAGTGCAGATGTCAAACTTCAATATGGGTTTGAATCCAGCCTAATGTTTTTCAGCAAATCCTACTTTATCTTTTCTGTCAAATAAAACCTAAATATTTCTTCTTTCACAATCTCTAGATCGTTTAAATGACAGCATGAGCCCTATTTCATAATACATCTCCTCCTGTCAGGGTTGAAAATCATGACACGCGTCCTCCCATACCCCGCCAAGCTGTTCTGCTTCCTTTATGCACTACTCCCTTGACTGGCAAAATGAAACTGTTACTACCATTATGCACTTACGTATAATGGTCAGAGCACAGTACTGACATTTAGTTTTTTTGTAATTCCTCTAGTTAGATGTGAAATGCTTTACATCATACCATCTGCTGATTAAATGATTTGACTAGGAGTCAAATAGTTGCTGCAAAGTCAGTGGGTGAAATCCCAGGGGGGACGAGGGGGACATGATACCCCATCCTAGGGAAAACTATATTTTGTCTCCACAATATATCACTGTAAGCATAACTACTGTACAAGTGGGAAATTCAAAGTTCTCCAATGAGGCAATTCTAAATGTGCAGTGCAGGCAAACTGAAGGTGAAGAGAGCATAAGCAATTGAAATACAGGGGCAGCAACAATTGGGTTCCCAAGGTAGACAAATACATGTAACAACTGAGCGTTCAAACAAAGGATATGTTAGACATTTCCTTACTTCTGCCACTCAATACAATAAGACACATTAATAACAGTCACCAGTTTTAATTTTCACTGTATTAAATTACAGGTCACACTTCATTAGATAGCGTTTTGCTGACGTTTGCTAGGTAGCTACAGTAACATCAACCAGTAGCTACCTAGCAATGCACGTTGCTAATGTGAGGTTAATTTTATGTTTGTAGGGTTCACACATGCAATAGATGAATTTGCAGAGCTACAGTAGCGAGCAAACCAATGGGGTAAACTAAAACAATATTACAGCACTACATTTGGTGTCCCCCTCAGGAATTGCTCTTGAGAAAATGTCAGGTCTAGACTGAATCAGGTGAATTTCCTGTAAACAGACTATTTGTGGTTTGTCTTGTTCATCTTTCAGGGGGACTCTGGTGGGCCATTAGTTTGTCCGTCTGGTAATAAGTTCGTCCAGGTGGGAATTGTAAGTTTTGGAAAAAAATGTGGTGAAGCCGGTTTCCCTGGAGTCTACACCCGTGTGGCCAGCTACATGGAGTTCATAAATAAGACTATTAACTCCCGTCCCTAGGCCTAAGCCATTCTGACTGTTTTGTTTAGCATATGAAAGGAGTCCAAATCCTTTTCTGTTCTTACTTTATTATAAACCAAACAGCTGATTATTTTTTCAAGGGATAGTTCAAGTGAATTACAAATAACCATTAGTATTTAGACCTTAACATATACAATTACATTGGTTTTTAGGCATTAATTAGATTTCTTAGGTTAAGTTAATGAACTTGATCACTAATGATTTGGACATGAAGTGCTAAGAACGACAATGTTGTTGAAACTGTTGACCTGCATCGGATTTGAAAACTTCGTAGCCAGTTGAAGAACATGCAACCAAGCATTCATATTGAACTGTCTATAAAAACATTTTGTATTTTGACAGAACTATCCTTGTAAAATTATGTATTGACAGACTTACTGATTGTAACTTTTCATGCTTTAATACTTTTAGTAAATTCTCCAAGCATCAACTCTTGTGTGTGTATGTGTGTTATTTAAACTGTACTATTCAAATGTTCCCTTGAAAGTTGATTGTCACTTACAATATTAAAGTATATGTAGCTCATATTCAGAATATTTTTCAGACAAATTGAGCTCATCCTGTATCTTTTGATATCTTTGAGATGTATGGAGTTAATGAAGTTTCTTTTCTTCTGAAAAACAAAAACACTGAAAGTAAAAGATAAAAATATTTCAAGCATTTTCAGGGATAACACAATTTAAATTGCTCTATTTTTAGAAATATATTTTTTACCTTGGTTGTTCCTCTTTATTTCTGTTTTTGCGGTTGCATTGTTTTGACACAACTGTTCTGTGTGGTCAGGGTTAAGAGATAACAAAGATGAATCTCCATTGGTCAACCAGTCAGCATAGCTTCAACCACTGTTCCTGTTCGTTTACATCTTAAGCTAGCTACGTTAATAGAAGTAACTGTGCATTCCTACATGATTAAAAATATGTACCACAATCATCCCCCCTAAGAGAACTTGCTAGTAAGCTTAGTTGTTACTGTATAAAGTTCCTTAATCTAATTCCAGAAAAAAGATGTGTTGATTTTATCCCTTGAAAACATATCTTTTGCACCTACAGTGGGGAGAACAAGTATTTGATGCACTGCTGATTTTGGTTTTCCTACTTACAAAGCATGTAGAGGTCTGTCATTTTTATCAAAGGTACACTACTTATGTCATGCAAGAAATGCACATTAATTATTTAAAAATCATACAATGTGATTTTCTGGATTTTTGTTTTAGATTCCGTCTCTCACAGTTGAAGTGTAACTATGATAAGAATTACAGACTCTACATGCTTTGTAAGTGGGAAAACCTGCAAAATCAGCAGTGTAACAAATACTTGTTCTCTCCACTGTATATTAGCTAGCAACAGATTAAGATAAAGCTGGCTAGAAAGGTAATTCATAAAAATAACTCCATGATAATTTAGCAGTCATTTGTGATTTATAATGTACTTTTTCTGGAGTACTGAAAAACTTCTGCGACTCTCAAAATAAAGTGCTTCTGTAGATGAAGTGCAGATTATCTACTGACTCATATATTGACCCTAACCTTTATCCTAACCCAAACCTTAAAACCTCAAATCTGTTGCTTGACTTCTATACGTATACTGTTTAAAGCATAGGAATAATAACATACACTCACCAAAAGGATTATTAGGAACACCTGTTCAATTTCTCATTAATGCAATTATCTAATCAACCAATCACATAGCAGTTGCTTCAATGCATTTAGGGGTGTGGTCCTGGTCAAGACAATCTCCTGAACTCATAATTGAATGTCAGAATGGGAAAGAAAGGTGATTTAAGCAATTTTGAGCGTGGCATGGTTGTTGGTGCCAGAGGGGCCGGTCTGAGTATTTCACGATCTGCTCAGTTACTGGGATTTTCACGCACAACCATTTCCAGATGGTAGACTCAGTCAGGTTTTCTTACTTTTTATCATAGTTACACTTCAACTGTGAGAGACGGAATCTAAAACAAAAATCCAGAAAATCACATTGTATGATTTTTAAATAATTAATTTGCATTTTATCGCATGACATCCGAAAAAAAGAACTTAATTTTCGGTACAGAAACCTTTGTTTGCAATTACAGAAATCATATGTTTCCTGTAGTTATTGACCAGGTTTGCACACACTGCAGCAAGGATTTTGGCCCAATCATACAGTCCTTCTCCAGATCCTTCAGGTTTCGGAGCTGTCGCTTGGCAATACGGACTTTCAGCTCCCCGCAAAGATTTTCTATTGGGTTCAGGTCTGGAGACTGCCCATCTTCAATGCTCTTACTGAGGGAAGGAGGTTGTTGGCCAAGATCTTGCGATACATGGCCCCATCCATCCTCCCCTCAATACGGTGCAGTTGTCCTGTCCCCTTTGCAGAAAAGCATCCCCTAAGAATGATGTTTCCACCTCCATGCTTCATGGTTGGGATGGTGTTCTTGGGGTTGTACTCATCCTTCTTCTTCCTCCAAACACGGTGAGTGGAGTTTAGACCAAAAAGCTCAATTTTTGTCTCATCAGACCACATGACCTTGTCCCATTCCTTCTCTGGATCATCCAGATGGTCATTGGCAAACTTCAGACGGGCCTGGACATGCGCTGGCTTGAGCAGGGGGACCTTGCGTGCGCTGCAGGATGTTAATCAATAGTCTGTTACTAATGGTTTTGTTTGAGACTGTGGTCCCAGCTCTCTTCAGGTCATTGACCAGGTCCTGCCATGTAGTTCTGGGCTGATCCCTCATCTTCCTCATGATCATTGATGAGCCACAGGTGAGATCTTGCATGAAGCCCCAGACCGAGGGAGATTGACCGTCATCTTGAACTTCTTCAATTTTTTTATAACTGCGCTAACAGTTGTTGCCTTCTCACCAAGCAGCTTGACTATTGTCCTGTAACCCATCCCAGCCTTGTGCGGGTATACAGTTTTATCCCTAATGGCCTTACACAGCTCTCTGGTCTTGGCCATTCTGGAGAGGTTGGAGTCTGTTTAATTGAGTGTGTGGACAGGTGTCTTTTTTACAGGTAACGAGTTCAAACAGTTGCAGTTAATACAGGTAATGAGTGGAGAACAGGAGGGCTTTGCAGAGAAAAACTAACAGGTCTGTGAGAGACAGAATTCTTACTATTTGGTAGGTGATCAAATACTTAAGTCATGCAATAAAATGCAAATTAATTATAAAATTTTTTATTTCGTCTCTCACAGTTGAAGTTACAGAACTCAACATGCTACAAAATTACAGAACTCAACATGCTTTGTAAGTAGGAAATCCTGCAAAATCAGCAGTGTATCAAATACTTGTTCTCCCCACCATAGGTGACATATTAGTAAAACAAATTACATAATATTTGCTTAGTTTGAGTCATGGACAAAGTACTTTAAAAAAATGCACATTTGACAATAGATTATGGAAAACACAAATGTTGCAATAGACCCACATGATGCATATTTAACCTTGAGCTCTTCCCCTTTGTGCCACATCACAACTTTCCAAGAATCATATCTGTTTATCACAGTCAAACTTTGAGTGTGTGTTATGATCAACAACAAGAATAAAAGTTTATCTGCAAATAATTTGCATTAGAATTAGCTAATCAAATAAACTGGGTTAGAAACAACTATATTTGGTTAACATTACAAATGTTGGGGTTATTTTGACCCAGCAGTTTGGAAAATTACAACTGCAGGTGCAGACTGAGTTAGTTAATGCTGGTTATCTGAGCTATGTACAACACAGTTTTGCTGTTACATATGATATATAGCTCCGGAAACTACCACTGCACTTTTTTTTTCTTTCCTCTCCAAAAAAGTAAAAAATGAATGTTTTGTGTGAGGAACAGAAGCGATCAATTTACATTGGTCTCTTAATTTGAACTCTTCTGTTTCTCACTCAAAAGAAAAAGGTGCAGTGGTTTCTTGATTTTTTCTGGAGCTGTATGTATTTTAAGTACTTGACATTTTGGCATCTCAAGATTTGAACAAGCTTCCTCTGGAGGCTAGGATAGCAGAGTTTCTACAAAAAACACCTAAAATCTCACATTTTCACTGAATACTTGAAATAGTTCCATTGCCACCACCCGTCTGTTGCCTTGTGTTAATGTTTGTGTTTTATGCTTATTTTAATAGGCTTCTTTCTAGCACTGAACATTGCTGATTATTATTAACGGAGTATAATGCCCTTTCTACTATGCTGTGAAGTGGTTTCACCTAGCTGTTTTAAAATGTATGCAGCTACTGCAAGTTGCTCTGGATGAGAGAATTTGCTAAATGACTAAAAAGCAAATGTAAAATGTATGCTGTTGTGGTTTGGCCAGCTTCTTGCTTCTATACTAACTTTTCATTTAAAATACAGTGATTTTCAGAATCTTTTGTAAATGTGAATCATGCTGAAACTCTAAAGTATTAGTTGTTTTTACAAAAACGGACAGCCAGATGCCTCTGTTACCGGACATTAAGATCTGTGAGCAGAAGAAGAAAACAAGGACTGTACAGCTAATATTATACAATTAATTAACAATAACATTCACTTGAATAGAAACAATGACATAGTTCAATAAGATCTGGGTGAGTGCTGCATATACATTGGTGTGAAAAAGTGTTTGCCCTTTCCTGATTTCTTATTTGTTTGCATGTTTGTCACACTTAAATGGATTAAGGAGATAAAAGTTGAACTCTTCGGAAGGTGTGTGTCCCATTACATCTGGCGTAAAAGTAACACCACATTTTAGAAAAAGAACATCATACCAACAGTAAAATATGGTGGTGGTAATGTGATGGTCTGTGCCTATTTGCGGCTTCAGGACCTGCAAGACTTGCTGTGGTAAATGGAACCATGAATTCTGCTGTCTACCAAAGAATCCTGAATGAGAATGTCCGGCCATCTGTTCGTGACCTCAAACTGAAGTAAACTTGAGTTCTGCAGCAGGACAATGATCCTTAAATACACCAGCACGTCCACCTCTGAATGGCTGAAGAAAAGCAATATGAAAACTTTGGAGTGGCCTAGTCAAAGTCCTGACCTGAATCCTATTGAGATGCTGTGGAATGAATTCGCTAAATGACTAAAAAGCAAATGTAAAATGTATGTTGTTGTTCATGCTCGAAAACCCTCCAATGTGGCTGAATTGCAACAATTCTGCAAGGATGAGTGGGCCAAAATTCCTCCACAGCACTGTAGACTCTTTACAAGTTATCGCAAACGCTTGATTGCAGTTGTTTCTGCCCAACCAGTATTAGGTTGTAGGGGGCAATCACTTTTTCACACAGGGCCATTTGGGTTTGGATTTAGTTTTCCCTTAATACTAACAACCTTCATTTCAAAATTGCATTTTGTGTTTACTTGTGATATCTTATATTACTAATATTAATATTTATACTAATATTTGAATTTGTTTGATGATCTGAAACATTTTAGTGTGACAAACATGCAAACAAATAAGAAATCAGGAAGGGTTATGTAAAGTCACTGGCCCATCTCTAAGCTTGCCTGTTTGGCAAGAAATTCCAGAGTCATTGGTGAATAAGGAACTACAATAATTTTTAAGGATTAACAATACTATTTCCAGCATTCAATCTGGTTCCAGGCCTAAACACAGTACCACGACGGCTAAAGTACATGTTGTAAATTATATTGCTAATGCCCTACACATAGCTAATGCTGCCGTGTTTGTATCTTTGTCTAAAGCCTTTGACATTGTAGACCATGCGGTACTTTTGAGTAAGCTGTCATCAACAGGACTGGAGCTGGATGTCTGTCATTGGTATGCTGACTATTTTTAGGCATAGAGGGCAAGCTGTTAGAGCAGACAGCTTCCATTCGGAGCCACTGGAGTTGCTTAAAGGGGTGCCACAAGGTTCTATACTTAGTCCATTACTGTTCATTCGGCATAAACAATATTGGTAATGATATAATAAAGAGTAAAATGTATCTATATGCTGAAGACACTGTCGTGTACTCTTTTGCTTCAATGGCTGACCAAGCATTATTGCAGCTGGAGAGAGTATAAAAATACTTCAAGTCTACAACTTAAAATGGTTTTAAATACAAAGAACATATTTTAGGTCCAAAAAGCTGGTTAAAAATACACTTGCACTCACGTGCTTAGATGGTTCTCAAATTAATCTCTACATATAAACACTTAGAGTTATGGCTGGATGATGAACTGTCTTTTAAAATGTATGTTGATGAAAACTGTAAAGCTAGGCTTCATCTTGTTAAAAAATATATCGGTCTTGAGTCCAAAGTTCTATAAAGGTTTTTTATTTTTACATGCACATGGGATAATCAATATATGGCCACCTAGTATGACCGCACTCCGAGTAATCAAATAATCTAGGTACGACAGGTGTCTTTGTAGCTTCTTCACTCACCACGCCCCCAACTTAAAGTACTCACACATTGAACAAAGAAGAGATGCCAGGTCATTCTCTAGTCAAGCTGATCTCGTCAACGGATAAACAGAGAACCCAGTGGTCTGTTAATTACTCATTGACCTAGGTCACAGTATAATAAATTAAACTACCATAGAAATGAATATAAACTCATAACTGCCAATGCAATATAAAATAATGACATCCAATCATTATATTGCTTCACAATTTCAAATTTCTACAGTATAGAAACGGAACATGTCCTTCCTCTACAAATAGATAAACAAATTGTGTAAGCTACTTTTATGTTGGTCATAGATTGTGGGGATATTATCTACATGTAAGCTATGGCATCCACACTTAAAACGCTGGATGCTACTTATCATTAGCAACAGAACTCACCACTGTAGTTTATATTTAAGTGTGGGCTAAACATTGCTGTCTTTGAGACAAGAACAAAATGCTCTCTTGTTTTTCTATAAAGCACTTCTAAATAAATTCACTTTCTTACATTAGAAATATAACTCAAAACCAGATCTCAAGCCTGGATAACACTTGAGCCCCCTGCAATCTCCACAGAATTAGGAAATGTCTGCCTTTTCCTGTTATGCTCATTGCTTATGGAATAGCCTGCACACCAAACCTAAATTTGGGACTCTTGTCCTCCTTGACCATTTTAAACATTTATTGGAGGATCTTTATTTCTATGTTGCTTGTAACTGTTTTGGGTAATGCAAGTTTTTGTGCTATCAGGGGAATAACCTCTGTGTTAATGTTTCTGCACACTTTTGTATTCTGTGCACTGACAAAGGTAACAGACTTTAAAGAAGCTACATGCATTGATGTGTTAAAGGGCTTTGTGCATGGACTTTACTGTAGGTCCCTGGGGTAAATGGTACTGGCATACAGTTGTGCTCAAATGTTTGCATACCCTTGGAGAATTGGTTATACAGGTGCTGGTCATATAATTAGAATATCATCAAAAAGTTGATTTATTTAAGTAATTCCATTCAAATAGTGATACTTGTATAATGTATACAGTCATTCCACACATACTGACATATTTCAAGTGTTTCATTCCTTTTAATTTTGGTCATATTGCATGGATTAGACATTTGAGATCTCCACAGACTGGCTCGATGATATTACGGTCAGGAGACAATGATGGCCACTCCTGAACCTTCACCTTTTTCTGCTGTAACCACTGGAGGGTCAACTTGGCCTTGTGCTTATGGGCCATTGTTGTGCTGGAAAGTCCAAATGCCTCCCATGCGCAGGTTTCGTGCCGAAGAATGCACATTGTCAGACAGTATTTTCTGATAACGTGCTGCATTCATCTTGCCATACATTTTCACAAGATTCCCTGTGCCTTTAGAGCTCACACACCCCCAAAACATCAGTGAGCCACCACCATGCTTCACAGTGGGGATGGTATTTTGTTCAATATAGGCCTTATTGGTCCCTCTCCACACATGTCGCTTATAGTTGTGACCATGAAGCTTTATTTTGGTCTCGTCACTCTAAATTAAATTGTGCCAGAAGCTGTTAGGCATGTCAAGGTGTTGGTCAGGCATATTGTAATCAGGCTTTTTTGTGGCATTGGCACAGTTAAGGCTTCTTTCTGGCAACTTGACCATGCAGCTCATTTTATTTTCAAGGAGCATCGTATTTCCTTGAAACTGCAGCCTGTATTTCTCCTGAGGTAACCTGTGGCATTTTCTTTGTATCCCAAACAATTCCCCTGGCAGTTTTGGCTGAAATCTTTGTGGTGTATGTGAAAAAAATGGCTTCATATGATGACTGTCCTTAAATAAAAGACAGTTTTTTGCATGGTAAGTCATATTTTCAAAATCAATGCCCAAATTTCACAATTTACACACATTTATGAGCACAGCTGTACTGTAGGTCTGTGATTGGAGCTCTATAAGCCAGTAAGCAAAAACCCAATTGGTTTGTCAATGGGTGGCTCTGTGGCCCAAATAGTCAAAATGGTTCATTTCTACTATTCACATAAAATGTTTTTCATTACTAACCTTATCATATTTTTTGTTGTTGATCATTACAGATTGACTATGATTTACCCATTGAAAGATTGAGTACGATTTACTGATTGAATTCTGTGAAAGTTGTCACGCGGCTCAAGTGAAAGATATATCAGTGTTTCCTCTGATTTAGGGACAAGAGTGTATTTGTGCATTGTCCACACCACATTCCACTCTAGTTTTTCAAAAATATTAAACTATGGAAAACGTATGCCATTTCTAAGCACAACAAGTCATCCATGTAGGTTTTTAATGCACAGTACCCTCCACAAAGATGAACCAATGGTATATGAAAAATATTTCAATGTTTTTTTTATCATTTTGATCTTACAGCAAAAACATGAGATTTTTCATTTTAGTGGGGTAAAATTGTTCTAAGAAAAGAGTGATTGTAGAAGCACGAATAAACGTATTAATACATACACTATATGGGGAAATTGTATGTAGACCTCTGACCATCACAACTATATGACCTTGTTGGAAATCCCATTCCAAAACCATAGGTATAAATATGGAGTTGGCCCCAATTTTGCAGCACTGACAGCAGCCACTCTTTGATTTAACGCCTGGCTCACAGTTTATCCCGAAGGCGTTCCAATTATCCAAAATGTCTTGATATCCTGTAGCATTAAGATGACCTTCCACTAGACATAATGGTCCCAGCCTTGAAACACAGTCCCAGACCACTAAACGTTCCCTCCACCAAAACTTTACAGTAGGCACTAAGCATAGGATGGGTATGCTTCGACCAGCTTTGGGATTGTGCTCCCTCCTTAGAAAACTCTGCCAATTGGCTGAGGTTTGAGTGGTGTCTGGCATGTCCTGCACACTTCAGGTCATGCCACTGCATCTCAAATGGATTAAGGTCAGAATTTTGACTGGGCCAATACAAAATACAAATGTTCTTTCTGCTGAACCTGATTTGCTTTGGGTAATTGTCTTGTTGAAAGACCCATGTTCATCCCATCTTTAAGAAATATGAACAATTGCACAAGGGGATAACATAGTGTATCACAGAGATCAACAACTCTTACTATAAAATGGCTGGAGCCTGCTGGTTTTCTGTTCTACCTCATTAATTGGACCCACCTGGTGACCAATTAATGAGGTCCCTGATTAGAGGGTTGCAATGAAAATATTTAGTGGAACTGGCTTGGAAGGCCGGAGTTAAGGAACCCCAGTGTAACGGCTGTGTAGGATAGGAAGTAGGGGAAAGGGGCACAGTGACCCTCAAATAGGTATGTTTTAATTCAAACCAATTTGAACAAGTTACACACATACTGACATTATGAAAGAAAACCCAAAGTTGTTGTACCATTCTATATTACTAGGTTGTGTATTTATGTTTCAAGGCAATCCATTTGGTGCGGATGTTAATGGTATTTAGCTAGCTGTAGCCAGATACCTTTGCTTAAGCAAGCTTAGATTTGGCAGTGCAAAGCTAATCTGCTGTCATAGGCAATTCTTGTGACCATTCCATCATAAAAAGACATCAGTACTATTGGTTTTCTAGCTATACAAGCACCCAGTGGCAGAAGCAATAATGGATGCTAATTGTATTGGAAGTTAGCCTGTCTTCACAAAAATATAATATAAAAAAAAAGATTAGACAATTTAACACAATGGTTAATTTTGTCTAGATACATTTTCTAATTTAATGTGCAACAAATTGATATAATTTTTATCACAAGGTATTATGTCCAATCACTGACATAAGGTATTATTACATCTTTTTGGTACTGTATATAGTCAAAGTATAGAGATTGAGTTGCAGCCATGCTTTCAGGCAGCATGTTCTGTGCAGTATATTCAGGCAATAAGACAGCAATAAGCAATGAAATATCAATTGTACACACTCATTTGTATATACAAATGTATATACTCAATGAAATATACCACAAATGCTGTTTTTTTTCAATACAATAATTTTGACTGTGCTTTGCATTTCATATTTACATACACTTTTACACCTTTAGTTCATTTTGCAGATGCTGTTATCGCATCATATTATCATTGCACTTAAAATTCTAAATTAGAGTGAAAGTAAATTAACATTAATATATTGTAAAATCTTCAATTACAGTCAACATTGTGTTGTAACAAAATAAATTAATGCAGTTCAGCCCATGTAAAACCTCATATTCTGAACTGATTAAAATATGTAATTCAAATAGATCTAAGAGAAACACTGTTAATCTCTGAATGTAGCTCGGTAATCCAGCCTCAATGTACCACTCTCTGGCAATTGGTCAAAATAGCCATACATTTATTCGATTCATCTAACCAAATATAGTTGCTGGTTACCTAGAAGTGTTTTAGAATATAATTTATCTGTAATTCAGAAACTAAGACTGCTGGCTTCAGTTCTATTAATCGGATTGCATGTGGGACAGATATCATATCATACTGATACTATCTGCATATATACTAGTATAAATGTGGACACCCGTCAGTCATTTTGTAGCTGTCCATCAAGGAGCTGCTTAGTTGTCTTCGTGCAGACTACAATAGCTATGGGCTTCTTGAGACTGCTGTGTGTAGTTCTGTTGGTCTGTGATGCTGCAGGTAAGGTCAAGGCAGCGTTATTTTTCAAAAGTTATTTCAATATTATTTTGAGTTGTTATTTGTCATTCATACATCATGTTATAACATTGGTAAAGGTGGGAATAGAAAATCGGTTTGAAAGTGATATTGATGATTTCATTTTCACCCTAATCCTCCAAAGGGTCATCTGTGGCCGTGGCTCGAAGTTTTATCGTAGGAGGTGAGGATGCTTCCAAGGGCAGCTGGCCTTGGATGGCCTACCTTGAAATCGTTGCATTCAACATGACTTTTTCCTGTGGTGGTTCCCTCATCAATGAAGATTGGGTGCTCACTGCTGCACACTGTGTCAACCCGTGAGTGACTTCTTATACAGCATGTAGAGGTTTCAACATTTTATATTATTATAAGATACTATTACTTACGGATCTGGTAACAGAAATAAAATTGTAATTCCTTAATAATTAAAATGTACTTATTTCAGCGAGAAATAATTGGTAGGTGTAACTTGTTACTTTTGTGAAATGTAACTATCCTTCTCAAAAAACTGCTAATGAAACACACAAAAAACTGCTAATGAATTGTTTCTGGAAAAGTACCTACAACCCCATTTCCAAAAGGTTTGTGTTGTGAAATGCTAATAAAAACTGAATGTGATGATGTGCAAATCGTTTCAGCCCAATATTTAATTGAACTAGTACTAAGACATTTCAAAAGTTGAAACTGATCAATTTGATTGTTTTTGAAAAATACATGCCCATTTTGAATTTGATGCAAACACAAAAAGTTGGGACAAGAGCATGCTTATTACTGTATTGCATCTCCTCTTTTAGAAATACTCTGCAAAGGTTTGGGAACTGAGTAGACTAATTGCTGTAGGTTTGTAATTGAAATGTTTCCCTATTCTTACTTGATCTATGATTTCAGCTGTTCAGCTGGGCTCGTTTGTCATATTTTTTGTTTCACAATGCACCAAATGTTTTCAGTGGGTGACAGATCTGGACTGCAGGCAGGCCAGTTTAGCACCAGGACTCCTATTATAGAGACATACTACTGTAATGCATGCAGAATGTGTTTTTTTATTGTCTTGTTGAAATAATCAAGGCCTTGAAAAACACGCTGCCTGAACTGCATCATATCTTGCTCCAAAACCGGTATATATTGTTCAGCTTTATTGGTGCCTTCACAGATGTCCAAGCCACCTATGCAATTTGCACTATTGCACTCCCATACCATCAAAAATGTTGGCTTTTGAACAGTGTGCAAAGAAGAAGCCAGATGGTCCCATTCCTCTTCAGTCTGGAGGACACGGCGTCCATGATTCACAAAAATAATTTCACATTTTGATTTGTCAGACCACATGACAGTTTTGAACTTTGCCTCAGTCCATCTTAAGAATGAGCTTGGACCCAGAGAACACTGACGCGTTTCTGAATTTATTTATATCTACTATCTTCTTTGCATGATAGAGTTTTAACTTGCAGTTGTGGATGCAGCAACAAAGTGTGTGCACAGACAGTGATTTTCATAAGTGTTCCTGAGCCCATACAGTGATTTCCACTACAGAATCATATCTGTTTTAATGCAGTGCAACTTGATGGCCAGAGGCTTATTGCCATCCATTATTGATTTTCAGTCTTGTCCCTTTCATACAGAGATTTCTCCTGATTCTCTGAATCTTTTAATTATATTATCTACTGTAGATGATGAGATCCCCAAACACTTTGCAATTTTACATTGACAAACATTAATTTTATATTGTCGCACTATTTGCCTGCGTTGTGTTTTGAACCCACGCCATCTTTACTTCTGAAAGACATCCTCTCTGGGATGCTCTTTTTATGCTCAATCATGTTACTGACTAGTTGCCAATTAACCTAATTATATTTTTCTTTTCCAGAATTTTCCAGTCTATTGTTGCCCCTGTCCCTGTTGTCTTTGTACTAATCTCTACTGAATATAGGGTTTAAATTATTTCCATATTTTTGCATTCTGTTTTGATTTCCATTTTTCACAGTGTCCCAAGGTGCTACAATGACATTGTGTTTACATGTCATTCAAAATTATGTCTCTTAAAAAATGGAAGTCTATGTCAAAATGGAAGAGAAAGTTAGTCTGATAAGCAGTCTATAGTGGTAGGAAACTGGGGCACTACATTGGAGATTTTATGGTTTAACATGGTTACTTTTATGAAAAAAATGCTTTAGCCCAACTTACAACCCACTACTCTCACATGTGGAGGTATTTAGTTAATTGAAAAATCCTTAAAACTTTCAGGAGTTCAGTATGTTTATATGAACTTCCTATGTTAATTGTAATGTCTGTTTTTCAGGAAAATGCCCATAACTATCCAGAATGTATTGCATTGACTAAAAGATTAATCAACCTCACAGATTTGCAGTATTTTAATGAAATGAACAATTTGTATGTGTTTTTTTTGTTTCCTTTTTGAAAAAGTGAAGACAATATTATAACGGAGCAGTCGTATGTTCATCTGGGAGTACACAGCCTGCAGGAGACAGGAGATCCAGATGTGGTTGTTCGAGCCATGTCACACATAGTTGTTCACCCTGAATATGAATCCCGCTCTTGGGGGGAACTCAATGACATTGCCCTGGTGAAACTGAATCACAGTGCCTGCTTGTCCCATCGGATAATGCCTGTAAAACTGCCTGGACCTGAAGATATCTTTGGCCATGAATCTGAGTGCTGGTTGACTGGCTGGGGTAATATCGAAATGGGGGGTAAGATATAGATCAACATTACACACATAATGTGGCATGAATGTACTATCTCCAACCACTTCGTATTTTTCATTTTTATCTACTCTCTGTCCCTGACTTTATATCCCCTCACAAAAATATTAGGTTTCTCAGGCAAACACTTGTGTTGTACCTTTGGCAAGGTTATTGCAAATTTGCACCAAGGTCATATTTTCATATGCAAATTTCCACAATGTGTTGGCTTTGCGGCAAACGTGTGATGGACTTCTGGCTAACTTTGTAGAAAACCTATGGAAAACAATTACATTTTAATCAATTAGCAGACACTGTAAGTCACTTTGGATGAAAGTAAGTACAGGAAATAATTTTACCAACGAATGGTAGAGTGCACAGCCCAGGGACACAGCGAGTATTGGCTCATTTGAGATTTTTCTTTACTGCCAATCAGCCAAAACTTTGCCACAAATCTGCTGCAAATATTTTGTTTTTGTAAGGGTCACTTTTGGAATTACTGCTCATTATTTATAAACTGTCCAGCTAAGAAATTAATTTGAAATGAATGCATTTGTTAAAGCCAAATTTACCAATAAGAGGGAATTACTAACCACTAAGAGGGTATCCCATATTATCACAAAGCGGTGATTTGTGACCACGGAGCACAATCCGACCCAAGGACCAGCTAAATAATTTCATGTCCAATTTATTCATCTGCCACATCGGATCTTTGTCACGCATCCGCCTACGCCAGCGCGCAGAGGCGGGCGCTCCGGTCCCTGACCTGCTACGCGCACCTGTTCCCAATCACTACTCACACACCTGTTCCCACTCCCCTCATCACCCGCTGTATATATACAAGTCCCCGCCGGATCAATGGTTTATGTATGCATGCCACATCGCGCTCTTTACAAACAAACGGTCGTTCCGATTGCCCGTGTACCGGCCCATCGCCTGTCCAGGTTTATTCTGTCTGCGCCCTGCAGGTACTTCTGCTCTCTGCTCGAGTTCCCACCTTCTGCCTGTTTCCTGACTGTACTACCGCTGCCCGCTCGGTTACCGACCTTTCGCCCGTCCCCGACTACTCTGCCTTCTGCTCGTTTGTGCTTTCGCTATCGGTACGTGAGACGCCTGACGGCCCGTCCCCGACTGCGCGGTCAATCACCTCCCCACTCCTCTCTAGTCCGCGCTTATATCCTTACCTGCAGACCTGACAATCTAGGGCTATCAGATTTGGGTTTCTATGTTCTGTTCATAACATCCTGTCTGGTCAATTGATAGAACTGTTCCCTGTTCAGTAAATTGGTCATAAAAGTAATAAAACTCCTAGTATATCTCTTTCTTTCTGTTTCTCATGTTCTCCAGTACCATTGTCTGGCAGTGAGATTCTGCAGCAGGTGAAAGTGCCCCTTGTTAGGCAGTGTGCCTGCTTGGAAGCTTACCCTCTTCTGAATTCCGACATGGTGTGTGCAGGTTTCTGGAAAGGTGGAAAGGATTCCTGTCAGGTACTGCATTACTCGAACAAGCGTTTCGATCAATGTATTGTCTCCCCCAGCTAATACTATTCTGGTCTCACTTGGCAAGGGTAAAGGATAAGACAAGTTTTATAAAAAAATGTTGTCTTTTAAATGAGGCTGGATTCTACACTTTGGATCCGTTCTCATTATGCTCAAATATCCACAATACATTTGAATGAAAGAGGAGAAAGAGTGTGTCAGGAAACTACCACAGGTGCACTTGAAGTGGAGATTATGGATGATAAGCAAGGAAAAATGTAGACTGTATAGTAATGGCCAAATGTTATAACTAATTGTAATTGTTAGACATAAGTATTTCAATGCTATAAAATAGCTTCTTCTCGACTAACTTTCACCCTGATGAAGGCATAAGCCGACCAGATATCAGTCTGGTCACTTTGATTTACGTATTTGGATAAGCCTATTTCAGTTCTCATAAGCACCCATAAGGTGTAAGTCATTTAATACGAACTATACAGTAAAATGGTGTGTGTTCCCGCTTCTAAAAGATAGTCAATTATGCCCAGTGATGACCCGACAGTCATGTTCCTGGGTCAACCAAACTGGTTTGAGAATTCCAGGACTCAGGGACTTATGTGTGTGTAATTACCAGTAGAAGAATGAGGAATACTGTGGTAATCTATTTCAAGTAACACAATTTATTCCAATAAAGTAAAACAGTAAATACAAAACATAGTTACTTACCAACACGATTCAACGTCCTTCCAACTAGCTTAACAGTCTACTGATTATACCATAAGTATTCAAGACACGATAGCATGAAGTTATGCTAGGAGCTTCTGTTAAAGATAGACTCCTGAATGACTACAATACATTGTGTCAGAAGGTCTCTTTAACGATGACAAACTCCTAAATATGACTACAACACGGTTTGTGAGGTCTCTCTAACAAGGACAAACTCTAACTTTTTGGAGACATGACTTTTCATCCTAAAATCTGATCTAAAACAGATATCTAAAACATTTAAAAATAGTCATTAGCAGGGCTTGACATTGGCTGTGGCGTGTAACGCAGTCACTCTTACTAGTCACTTTGGCGAGAGGCATTCTATATATCTATACACAGTTTTCTTGCATTCAAAGCATGTGTTAGCTTGGTAAAACATAATTTTGCACTCATATAAAATACCAGCCTCGAAGGTACTGCAGCTAAAATGACTGGAGGAAACTTTTTCCAAAGTGTTGCACGGTGGGGTGTTTCCGACACAATTGGGATATTTTTTTATGGGCTTCGGCAAGTTGAAAACAAGTGGATCCCAGTTTTCTTTTACACCCAAGCATATCAAAATATTCTATTAAAACTTAATTACCTCAAAGTACATCTAATCAGCATTTCTTTTTACTTTTCATGTGACATCTAGTAGCCTAAAATTATAGATATTTTTTTTCATAACAGATTGCGAGACAAACAAAGATGACAGATGAAAAGACCATCAGATTCGGTTATGTACTATCACCTAAACCATTAGGCTATATATGCAATATATAGAGTAAAAAATATTCAAGTTACTTACAATATAAATATATGAACGTGAAGAGTAGTACAGCTTAAGGAAGTCTAGGAAGATTAACAATGTGAAGTCAAAGCAAAGATCATGCAAAAAAATACTTATTAAATATTTTTTATGCAAGTCTATTAATAAGAACATAGCATAACAAAAACAGACAACAATAATATTGACTGCAATAAAGCTGATGGGTGATTCCATATTTCTTTTTAAATAACTGTCACAGTACAATGAGGGTCCGCACCACCATGCCGTGCACCCCAGTTCCCATACTCCACAAACACATCCAGATCTTGAGAGAACCAAATGTTACCCAGCACACTGATTTACGTCACCAAGGCTCTGTTGGAGTCTTGGTGGGCCAGACACGCCTCTTCATCAAATATTCTTCCACTCTTCCTCAACAAACATTTCACATTACACTAAACCAGAATACATTTTTTCTATGCCTTTCATCCACAATAGACTATTGGATACTGTCTGAAACTGAAACGTGAATAGGGTACCAGAAGTTGAACAGAATTCTCACAATATTTAAGTTTCCAATCAAGGGAACAGACATTTATATAGTAACCACTAGAATTGGAGGGAACATTGGTCTAGGAGAATCTACAAAAATATGTTGATTTAAATGGACTGTTTTTGTCTTGTTCATCTTTCAGGGGGACTCTGGTGGGCCATTGGTTTGTCTGTCTGGTGGTATGTTTGTCCAAGTAGGAATCACAAGTTTTGGGAATGGCTGTGCTAAGGAAGGTTTCCCTGGAGTCTACACCCGTGTGGTCAGATATATGGACTTCATCCTGGACACAGTTAACCCCAACATTGATTCTGCTTAAGCCATTCAGACTGTTCACCATTAGAAACGAGTCCTCTTTTTTTTGTTTAAAAGTAATAAAAAATGATTAATTTGCATACATTTCCTTGCACTGTATGCAGTTTATGGACACAGTATTACACCAACTGGTGCATTATCTATATGTTGCATCAGTTAAGTGACTCCTAAATTATTTTGACATTCTGATGCATTTTAATATTGAGAATTATTGACTTGAATCAGATGTTTTGTGTGCCACAACTTCTTAAAAGAAAGCATTTGAAAAGAGTTACGGCTCCGTCTCCTGAGGCTCTCCCAGCTGGTGCACCGGGGCTCCTGCGGTCGGCGTCACCGACTTTCTGAAACCACTGCCCTCTCTGTGTGTCTTTACCAGACGCACCTATTCCTTGTTTTGTCATTAGTGCAGGAGTATATCTGTCTGTGGGTTATTGTTTCTTATCAATGTTCTGTTTTTCCGTGCCATATAAATATATCTGTTATGCACGGTCTCCTTAATACCGAGATAATCCCCAGCATTCTTTGTTTTATGTGGCCTGTTTCACAGCCTACTAGCTTGGCTGCATTTTAATAAAATAAAATGCAAGCCACTCACCTGCATCTGACTCCTGTCTTCTAGAGTAGGGTGTTAAACAAAACAAATGCATGAATTGATGGCATAATCTGGCTGTTGTCTTTTTAGAGTGAGAGAATTTCTAATTTGGGTGCACTACTCATGAGGGCTGTCAATCATGTGGCACATGAAAGAGTTTCAGTGTTTCCTCTCCATTATGGATACATAATTTGGTCGCTTTGAGAACAACTTGTTGAACAACTAGTTGTGTATTGCATTGGTACAAAGCACGTGTGTACAATGCAAATGCAATTGCAATTGTGCATACAATGGTCCCAAACACACCGCCCGGCCAACGAAGGAGTGGCTTCGTAAGAAGCATTTCAAGGTCCTGGAGTGGCCTAACTAGTCACCAGATCTCAACCCTATAGAAAACCTTTGGAGGGAGTTGAAAGTCTGTGTTGCCCAGCGACAGCTCCAAAACATCACTGCTCTAGAGATCTGCATGGAGGAATGGGCCAAAATACCAGCAACAGTGTGTGAGAGCCTTGTGAAGACTTACAGAAAATGTTTAACCTCTGTCATTGCCAACAAAGGGTATATAACAAAGTATTGAGATGAACTTTTGTTATTGACCAAATACTTATTTTCCACCATAATTTACCAATAAATTCATAAAAAATCCTACAATGTTATTTTCTGGATTTCTTCTCATTTTGTCTTTCTTAGTTGAAGTATGCCTATGATGAAAATTACAGGCATCTCTCATCTTTTTAAGTGGGAGACCGTGCGCAATTGGTGGCTGACTAAATACTTTTTTGCCCCACTGTAGCATGACCAAAATAGTCAACAGTAAATATTGACTGATTAGTTATAAACTTGATGGCTGATTTCATATTTCTTGTTAAGAAAACATGTTAAAAGTTCTAAGTTATGTTAAGAATACATATATTGCCTGCATATTTTATTAGAGAGGACATTGTAGAGTGTTTTAGCTGCTCAAGTGGGTATGGACAACATGGCAGATTTAACACTATTATAGTTTTCTTTTTCAAATGTGTAGCCACATTATATAAAGTATTTCATAGAGGGGTAACTGGTAGAGTGGGGTACTACCTTGCCTAATAGTGACTGAACCAGTGAACAAGACAGGCTAAGATGTTGCGCACCATAGACATTTTATCAAATAAATCATAATTCCTCCAAGAACAAAATGGTGGCTAGTGAAAATGCTGAGTGGATAGTAACTTTGGAAAACCACTAGCCACAATGGCTGATGAGCAAAAAAGTTAACGTCGCAGAAGGGGGCGCCGCAGGCTTGGGCGCCGCGGGCGGCCAGTCCTCCGTGGGCGGCGTCATTGGCGGCCAGTCCTCCGTGGGCGGCGTCATTGGCGGCCAGTCCTCCGTGGGCGGCGTCATTGGCGGCCAGTCCTCCGTGGGCGGCGTCATTGGCGGCCTGTCCTCCGTGGGCGGCGTCATTGGCGGCCAGTCCTCCGTGGGCGGCGTCATTGGCGGCCAGTCCTCCGTGGGCGGCGTCGACCGCAGGGCAGCATGAGGGGCTGGCGGCATTGACCGCTGGGCAGCTGAGGGGCTGGCGGCGACGACCGTGGGGCAGCGAGAGGGGCTGGCGGCGACAACCGCGGGGCAACGCGGGGCGCAGGCTGTGGCTTCAGTGCAGCGGGGAGCGCTGGCTGCGGCTCCTGGGCAGCGGGGAGCGCTGGCTGCGGCTCCTGGGCAGCGGTGGATTATTCTGTCATGGAGTTGGTGGAAGGACTCAGGCGCAGAGACAGAGTGGTGATACTCCATAGTTTTAATTAAGGAAGAACAAAAGAAACAAACAAGCAAGCAAACTCAAAGCAGCATCAATGACTGGGTCATATAGCCTACGGCTGACAAACCAAGATGAACCACATTAATGTGGGCAACCATTCAACATGAATAGGTTCCCCAATTGGAGGCAATAACCAACACCTGCCTCCAATTGGGGAGACCAAAGCACATAGAGGTGCCTAGAGGCACCTCTTCTGGCCATGACCTGACTATGGCCCCAGCCAGCGCAAAGATGGCTAGGGGCATCGCAAGGACGTGACAATTGGGTTAAGTTCCGGTGATATACTTGGCCAGTCTAAAACCTCCCACTTTTGGTGTAAGATTTGATCCACAACTCACCTTCAAAGCCCATATCAAACACCTCTGCAAAATCTCCTTCTATCATCTAAGAAATATTTCAAAACTCCGTTCCACACTCACCTTGGCTGATGCAGAAAAACTGGTCCATGCATTTTTCTCCTCCAGGTTAGTCTACTGTAACGCACTTCTCATCGGGATCCCTAACAAGAGTCTGCAGAAACTACAGTGCGTTCAGAACAGTGCTGCAAGGATCCTCATGAGAGTCCGAAAGTACGACCACATCACACCCATTCTCCACCCACTACACTGGCTTCCTGTTTCTGCAAGAATTGAATACAAGGTCTCAATTCTCACCCACTAGTGCATCTATGGAAATGCCCCCCCATGCCTGAAGGAACTGCTCACCCCTCTCACTACAACACGATCCCTCCGCTCAAAACACTCAAACCGCCTCCTCCTCCCCAAGACTAAGCTCAGCACCATGGGCGACCGTGCTTTCTGCTCTGCCGCTCCTCGGACCTGGAACGCCCTCCCTGATCATCTGAGGGAACCACAGACTATTGAGACTTTTAAAAAAGGACTTAAAACATTTATTTTTAGCAGAACATATGACTTTTAACCTTTTATACCACTGACTTATTTATTCATATGTATTTTTACATTGATGTTTAGCTTTAATTTATTTAATTTTTTTGCTTTTTTCCTCTCTATGATGATTTTACCTGTAGCACTTTGAGATTTTTCTTAAATGTAAAGTGCATTACAAATAAAATGTATTATTATTATTATTCACTTTTTTCCTCTGATGAAGTCCTGTGTTTTGTTGGCAGTGTGCTTTGGGCCATTGTCCTGCTGCATGATAAACTTCCTCCCGATTAGTTTCAATTCATTTCTCCGTAAACTGGCAGACAAAATGTTTCTGTACACTTCTGAATTCATTCTGCTGCAACCATCATCAGTTAAATCATCAATATATATTAATGAGCCTGTTACAGAAGCAGCCATGCACGCCCAAGCCATGAAATTACCTCCACCATGCTTCACAGATGAGCTTGTATGCTTCGGATCATAAGCAGTTCCTTTTAATTATTGTATCGATGTCATTCACGTATGAAAGAAAAAAGTATGTTGTTATGCCATGAAAGAAAAAAATATGCTTTTATACTTGAAATAGCTTTGGCAGATTCGCTAGCAATTGCTCAATTCTTGACTATTCCAGTAATTCAGCAGATATTGCCTATTACTGGCTAATATGCTGTTAAAACGGACAGTGGCAAACGCCATACAGTACATAAATGCTATTAGTGGTAAACTTGAGCTGAACTAGGCTGGCCTGGTATCTTATCTTGGAAAGGAAAAAAGAGGTGCAGTGGTCTGAAAATTGTTTCCCGAGCTGTACATAGAATGAAAAACAGAAATCCTACCGATTTTGTCTATGATTTTTGAAAACCTGCAATGTTTTTTTTCTAAAAAAATAAAACAAATAAACCAACAGATCCGACAATAAAAATGTAAGAGAAAATATTCAGTCATTTGAAATGGTATGGAAGGTTCCGAAGGATATACACTGCCTTTTTTTTGCTTAAATATCAAATAACCATGTCCTGATGATGACTATAATAAGCATCAAGCAGGGTTTTCTTCCAAAATGGATGCTAGTGATGCCTGTTGGAGTAAATCCATTTTCTAAAAATGAGGATGAAAAGATGCCTCTGTGTTACTCAGTGATATTAGATCTGATGATACTGTCCATGGCTTAAACAAAGGTGTCAAGCAAGATAAGCATGTTATCTAAGATGTCTGCAACATCCACATTGAGATCAAATAACAGGTATAAATCAACACTGTAATTGCTGCAGCGATACATAAGGCACAACTTTTGGTATGGAAAGGAGTTGAGGGTATCTTTGAAACAAGAGTAACTTCTGATAGGATGAACAGTTCTAACAAAATAGGAGCTAAACCTATGACGCATCCTAACAAGCTCAACCATTATGTCAAGAATTATTATCACCAACATCAAAGAACACACCCACAGTGACAAAACTTAAACTGGACCCCACACAAAACATAAACACCTCTCTTTATTATAAACAAAGTATATTTACCCTATGAAAAGGACACATGCACGCAGCCACATAGGTAGCAAACCTAATTCACACCACTGGACCTGTTTGCCCACTGACAAAGAAATGATCGGTCTATAATTTTTATGTTAGGTTTATTTGAACAGTGAGAGACAGAATAACAAAAACAATTATGAATTGTTTTGCCTTTTAATGAGTGAAATATTATTCGACCCCTTTGCAAAACATGACTTAGTACTTGGTAGCAAAACTCTTGTTGGCAATCACAGAGGTCAGACGTTTCTTGTAGTTGGCCACAAGGTTTGCACACATCTCAGGAGGGTTTTTGTCCCACACCTCTTTGTAGATCTTCTCCGTGTAATTAAGGTTTTGAGGCTGGCTTTTGGCAAGTCGAACCTTCTGCTCCTTCCACAGATTTTCTATAAGTTTAATGTCTGGAGACTGACTAGGCCACTCCAGGACCTTAATGTGCTTCTTCTTGAGACACTCCTTAGTTGCCTTGGCCGTGTGTTTTGGGTCACTGTCACGCTGGAATACCCATCTATGACCCATTTTCAATGCCCTGGCTGAGGGAAGGAGGGTCTCACACCAAAGATTTGACGGTACATGATGCAGTGAAGTTGACGGTGCATGATTGTCTCGGTACATGATCGTCTCTTTGATGCGGTGAAATTGTACTGTCCCCTTAGCAGAAAAACACCCCCAAAGAATAATGATTCCACCTCCATGTTTGACATTAGGGGTGGTGTTCTAGGGGTCACAGGCAGCGTTCCTCCTCCTCCAAACACGGTGAGTTTTGATTTATATGCATGTAATTATCAGTAGCCCAATGAACGAGGAATGCTGCCGGATCTATGATTCAAATAAATACTATTTATTCCAATCATCTAATAAAGTTACAATGCCAAACAGTTTAATGTCAAAAATATTTTAACATCGGGTCTACTAATTATACAACAAGTGTTTAAAACACACTATAGCATAAACGTCTGCTAGGAGCATCCGTAAACAATAGACATCTAACTCGTTTAAAGACAGAACCTGTCTGGACATCTCTTTAATGAAAACAAACTTGAATCAATGGTTGAAATATGTCTGTTTGTCCTAAAAGCAGACATTTCTAAAACAGTCCCCCAGATACTCATTAGCCTTACTGTTACTTAATGTTTGATCCTTAACTTGCAGATTACAATAAAGCATATCAGACTATTCATCCCTTTATGGTGAACAAGGTAAATCCAAATTTCCACAATATGTCCACAATAAAATGTAATAACATTCCCATTTACTCAGAGTTTCACTCCTCTCCAGGTCAACTCTGAAGGGTAGTTTTTATGGCCTACACTTGGTGTTCATCTTTAGTGAAGCAAATAATATGCAGGACATTTGAGTAACATCACCAAGGGTCTGTTGGAGACTTGGTGTGGCCAGATGCACATTTTCATTTAATACACATCCACTATTGAACAGACGTTTCTCATTTCACTACAAACCCACCACATAAGTATTTTTTCATACTGAATCCTGGATCTCTTTTCTTGGCTGTGCCCTGTGTAAACATGTTGACAAGTATTGTTTTAGCCACATAAATGAAACATTTATTGAATGAAACCTACTCAAATTTAGAACCTACTCACTGGCTTCTTTATAAAAAATATTTCTATTTGTACAATACTTGTATTCCTTGTTGTTTCTTAATCTTTATGTTCTATTATGTTTTTAAATACTTTAAAAGAAACACACTTTATTAAAAGGATACTATATAGATGACATATTACAAAAAATATTGCCAATATTTGCTTTGCTCGAGTCATGGACAAAGTACTTTATGAACTTGCACATTTGACAATAGATTAC
The DNA here is from genome assembly GCA_016801105.1 of Esox niger. NCBI lineage: Eukaryota > Metazoa > Chordata > Actinopteri > Esociformes > Esocidae > Esox > Esox niger. The sequence goes on along the minus strand of JACXGJ010001529.1, from coordinate 52,814 downwards.
AGAAAACATAGATGTTGCAATAGACCCAGACTATGCTTATTTAACCTTGAACTCTTCCCCCTTGTGCCACATCACAACTTTCAAAGAATCCTATTTGTGTATCACAGTCAAACTTTGTGTATGTTATAATCAACAACAAGAAAAAAAATCCTCTGTGATTATTAGCAATAGAATTAGCTAATCAAATAAGCTGGGTTAGAAACAATTACATTTGGGTAACATTGCAAATGTTGGGGGTTGTTTTGACCTAGCAGGTTGGAGAGTTAACAGTTGAAGGTGGAGATAGGATTTGTGGATGCTGGTTTTCTGAGCTATGACCAAAGATGGGTTTTTCTGTTACATTTAAAATACAGCTTCGGAAACAATTTTGAGACAACTGCACCTTTTTCTTTCCTTTCCTAAAAAGTTGAAAAAGGTTTTGTGATGTTATGTTTTTTCCTCACTCAAGACCTACCTTTTCAAGATTTTTGGAAAGGAAAGAAAAAGGTGCAGTGGTCTCTTGTTTTTTTCCAGAGCTGTAAGTAGTTTATGTAGGGTATATTGTGTCAATTTATGACCATGGGGCGCGGGGCGCGGGGATCGATTTGACAGGTGGGCGGGACATCCAGTTTGGTGGGCGGGACATCCGGTTTAGTGGGTGGGATTTCCGATGTGACATATGGACTTCCTATATGAAATGTGTTAGGACTTCCGGAATGACATGCATGTCTGGTGACTTTGTAATTTATGATTGCATTGCTGTGTCCATGTTTGATGATTTACAATGATTGATAAACACTCCGGACATGTGTTATAACATGTGGGTTCAGCGGAATGATGTTTAATGTTCAACAAAAGGGCACTAGTGTTCAGCAATGCTATAACACCTGGCACATTATAAGTGTTACAACAGATGTCGTACAACCGGTGGGTGTTAACCTTTCATGTTTTATGAGATGATTGGCGTTTTAAGCCACGCAGACCCCTGTGATGGTCATTCAGTATTGCCTGAGAAAACGTACCTAAACATTACAAACCATGGGGGATTGTGCAGCAATCAGAGTTTTGGGTGCAAATTTTAAGGTAACAGCTAAATCGCAGCTCAGCAAGTCGGCAAGAGATGTCAAATGGACAGCAGAGTCGCAATCATCATACCACTGATGCAGAGTTTCCCCCGAATCCATCAACTACACCAGGATATGTTGGCACAGGAATTAAAGTTGGACGACGGTCAGATTGATGGATACATTGCAAACCCAGAGATACCAGGGGTTGCGTTTTATGAATTACCCAAAGGTCAAGAGTTTAAGGCTGGTGTGACTGATCAAATGGTTTTTAATGCCGCTTTATGGGACACCTTTCGAAAAGTGTTTTATTTTTGGGGCCAAAACAGGGCACCCAAAATACGGTAGATGTACTGTTCAAAGTTGTCGAAGGATTGAAACAGTAAGACTCTGTTAGATTGGAACTATTTCCAGAAAATAGGTTAGAGTGTGACTGTGACTGAGGACTGTTGGACTGACGTAAGACCCTGAAGCCCCACCTTAAGCTAACAGAGTCCTAAACACAGCATAGAAACAGACAAATCGCCTGTGACTGTCAAGCAGTCGGAATAATTTACGAAACATGTCTCAAGAATACAAACAACCGAATATTGAACTCCACTAGATTGAGGCCTGGCTTTGTGACGCCTTGGCTGACAACGCTTTAGATTTCTACGGTACCCCGGACCCTGACAGATTGGCTCCACAGGCATACAAAACAAGAAGCTACGATTGGCTTGACTGGTTTGGTGATCAGCTAGGACCTCTTAATCTGTCATATCTTTCAAATGCTGACAAGAGTTCTCACAAGTTGCACCACAAGTTTTAAAGATCATCAAAGCAACATTGGGTATGATTCTGGAAAACGTTGTCGTGGCTATTCTCCACAAAGCATGCATCGGATGTGAAGTGGACCACCTGAGCCAGAGAAAACTTTCATTTTTTGAGACCCATTATGATGACAACGCATCAAGTTGGTGCCAAACATCACACAGCGATTGAGTGAGTACAGGGATGAATATATGGATACGTTCAAAGAGGAAGCTGTATGCGACGCTGTAGCATCTTGGAGTGACGAAAGCAAGAGTATGTTGTCCAAGGATGGTTAACTTCAGTTCTCATGTTTACATGCATCTAAACAAATCCTACGTGGGTTTAGCGATTAAACAGTTGATGCACACAGCTATCAAGAGCAGTATTGATGTTTGTAGTCCTTTTAATAACTGAGACCATGTCGGTATAAAACGTTTATATAATCTGAACAAGCATATGGAAACGGTCAGGAACACAATGATTGGCCGCAATTCTTGCCAAACAGTGTTGAATCAAATGATCTAAACAACTCCATGTATGAATTGCTAACATTTTCAAATGCTGATAACAAAGACTTTAAAATTGGGCACCTGTTTTGTTTGTGTACGTATGTAACAGATGTCTGTGTGGTAAAATTGTTGAGTAATGATTCTGTGGATGTAGACTGTATTTCTGAAATGTTTGTAATCAGCAGAAATCTGTATGTTCCTGAATTTCTTGGATGACGTGTAATTTTGAAAACACAAATAGAATGATGTTAAACATGTATTACTTCTCATTATTGCCTGAATGCTCTATGATGACTGAACAGGTTATGAAAAGTATTTACTACGATCCCACAAACACTGGTGTTTATGTGGGTAGAGAGGGATTGAAAAGATCGTACGGAGAAAACCAGGGAGATCCTCAAAAATGGCGAGGCAAATGTCTGACTACTCACCCCAGGATACATACACGCTACACAGATCTGTAACTATGCATTTGAATAGAAATAGAGTTTCAGCTGGATTTGGTTGACATGAGTGGACGGTGGTTTCTAACACTGACCAGTAACTCGTCAACTCTTCAACAGTTATATAAAACCACATGTTGTATGGGCGGGGTATGATGAATTTAAAAATAGAATGTTTCTAAAAGGCGAGACCCATTTTATTTTGAAATGCAGTGAAAAACTGGAACAGATATTAGGCTTAAAACCAGGTGATATTCTGGCAGGGTTCAACAACCTATACATCTACACAGATACAGTCCCCTACAACAGTACTGGAATGGCAAGGCAAATTCCTTTGGTTTTTTTGATCACTGAAGACATTTGGGTTTAAGATCAAAGGATTTCCTGGTATTCACATCTAGATGTGTTAAACAACTCAGGACACTAACCCTAACCCAAATGTCTTCAGTGAACAACAAAAACAAAGGAATTTGCCTGACAGTTCCTATACTTTTGGAGGGGACTGTATAATTTATTATCAACGAGTTGGTGACAGTCGCTGTTGAGAATTGAACATTTCGCAGGGAATAAGAACGAAGTTGTCACAGTGATGTATGACAAGCCACACTACGTACCTCTTAGTAAGAGCCAGTTTGATGTGATCTGTATTGAAGTAAAAAATTAATCAGCAGGTTTCATTCGTAGTGGGTATGGTGATTGCAAAATTACACTTCAGACCCGTCAAACAATCTTTTAGACAATAAGATGCAGCCTTAGAAACTCTGATGATCCTCAAAGGTATGTTGAATACTACACAACACAGGCCGGCAATGGTTTACTGGGATATCATGGTTGCGCTGCAATGTATGGGGCTCTATAGACAGACGAGACAAAAGTTTAACTTATTGGAATGTGTATGACCTTAAAAAGGCAGTTCATGTTAGAAAACCCTCCAATATGGCTGAATTACAACAATTCTGCAAGGATGCGTGGGCCAAAATTCTTCCACAGCACTGTAAATGTCTCATTGCAAGTTATCACAAATGCTTGATTGCAATTGTTGCTGCTAAGGGTGGCCCAACCAGTTATTAGGTTGTAGTGTTTTCCTTTAATAATGACAACGTTCATTTCAAAACCTCATTTTGTATTTACTTGTTTTATCTATGACTAGCACTTGAATTTCTTTGATGATCTGAAACATTTCAGTGTGACAAACATGCAAACAAATAAGAAATCAGGTAGGGGGCAAACACTTTCCCACCACAGTATATATTTGACTTGTCTCTCTTTGATCAGATCTCCAGTCTTTAGTGCCTCTCAGACCCAGCAGAAATCAGGTATGGGGCAAAAAAAAATTCACACCACTGAACATTGAAATACCAACCCTATCAGCAATATCAGAGGCAGTCCCTCTGGAGTTCTTTATTGCAGGAAATGGCGAAGACTACGTTGATCTAAAAAAATACTTTGTTGTACCTATGTGTATAAGTCACTAAACCGGACGGAACTAATATTGATGCCGGAGCACGTGTTGGGGATATCAACTATTCGATTGTCACCCTATTTTTACAAGTGGATGTCTCCTTCGGTGACTGTTTAATTTGCCAGAGTAGCAACACATACCCCTGAATAATGGATGTAATACATTAAAGTCAGTTTTCAGCTGGTTTTTATTTTACAAAGGAAGCCACGGGTCACATGGATGTTATGGTCCCTGCAGGGGAGAACAATGGACTCACGAAAAGAGCGGCCTATTCAGCGGATGGTACAACATTTGAAAAGAGTGGCCCTGTTCATAGTGGTATCTTTTTCAAGAGAAACTTATGTTAAACCGTGTTGAAATAAAGGTCAGGATGGTCCGCGGCAAAGACGAGTTCTGTCTTATGGGGGCCGGGGATGTGTGTTTTCGATTGCATATATTATCTGCGTCACTATTTCACAAGAAAGTGTCACCCATCACCCTTCCTGTCTCTCCCCCTTTGCCCTTCCTTTCCGCGATTTGGTCCCCAGTCCCGTTCGTGACAGCCGTGAATCTTGGACACCCTCAAGCGCTACTCTTAACCACTGCCAAGTACCCAATTGAAAGAGTGCATGAAGACGTTTAGTTTACCGGCGGGGGGGTCATGTTTGCAACCAGGAAAACCTATTTTTAGGACCTTTGCCAAAATGTATTGTTGTTGGATTGGTGGACAATGTCGGTTTTACAGTAAGTTACACAAAAATATATTTAATTTCAAACATTACAATTTGAAGTTCATGGCTATGTATGTAGACAGTCAGCAATTTTCTAGCAAACCATTCCAACCAAATTACACAACAGGGTCAGCAGTGTGTGAATTTTACCAACTGGCAATAGCTTCATGAAAACACTTAAAGGACCAAGCCTTGGCTTTTGACAGTTTTGACTTCTTACATGGCTATGACCTTTATGCATTCAACTGCGTGCCAGATGAGGAATGCGGTCAGTACCTATCCTTGATCAAGTCAGGGAATGTACAAATTGAAGTGAGGTTCAGACAGCCACTGCTCCATACAATTAATTTGGTTGTTTATTACATTCTGTACTCCATTATCAAAGTGTCAAACCAGCAACAGGTCATGGTTGACTACAATTAGGAAAACGGTGTGGAAACGAACACTGCAGAGTTGACCAGTGTGGGGATCCAATTTTCATCTAGGACAAATTTCTATGGTGTGCTGGCATGCAACCAACTACCTAGTGGACCTGTCCGAGATGTTGCATCAATGATGATTGTTAATACACACCCGAGCAATCACACCAGGGAGCACTGGCTGGCTATTTACATCACAGACGATGGCAATGGAAGGTTTTATGACAGTTTTGGAAACCCCGCAGTTTATTCATATTTTCCCAAGTCAATCAGCACCTTTCTGCAAACATGTGAGAATGTGGAATACAATTCAAAACAAGTACAGGACATGATTTCAACCACATGTGGACAACATTGTTCTTTCTCTATCTAATGACAAGAGGTTTCAGTTATAAAGATGCTTTGTCTTTTCATATTGATGATTTACAAGAAAATGAAGTGCAAGTCTCAAAGTTTGTAGCTAAGATTACCAGAGTAAGCGTGATAAGCAAATGTTTAATTGCATACAACATGCTCAATCTTGTGAATCTTTTGATTAGTGTCATTATTGTTGAAGAAATATAAAACTAAATCATGTGTTTTTTTTTTAATTAAACAATTTGTAAATCCACCAGTGTTTACGTAGTATTTTTCATACAACAACTATTAAAGGTAAAACATACATTTTGACAATGAATCACAAATTATTATAAACCATAAATAAAAACACATTAAAATGGAAGCCATATTGTGGGGTCTGTTGTACAGGGTACAAAGAAAGCTTTGGTTGGTTGATAACCAGTTGCTGAGGGAGTGGCTAAATCATCCATTGTGTCGCCAGGCGTTTGTTTAAACAAATAGATTTTATGCCTTACAAGCATGTTTGGAATAGTTGTAAAAGGCATGTTGAGACATGCCATGGCCTCTAAAAACAACCTCCACCCTAACGGCCTTCTAGCGCCAGCAACTTTATTGGTTGCTGTCACGTTTTTAACCAGATCCAACAGGTGTGAACCCTTGATAATCTCCCCTTTGAAAATGAATTCATAATTTGAAATCCATGAAGTCAAATATTTCGACCTGTGCATTCTATTAAGAATATATTCAACATTTTTCCTACGCCTCGCAGGCACATTATCCAAAATTTCATCAACAATATTTCGGTCAACAATTTGCTGAGTCTCAATCATGTTTACTACAACAGCCCCAGTCTCACACCTAGGTATACGTAAAGTCAGTGTATTTGTGTCAAGTTACCCCTGTCTCACAACAGTCAAAAATCTTTGTAAAATAGCAGAGTATCTTTTAGATTTCTCAAGTAAATCCATTACAGGCTTCAACATTATATTGCAAATTGATGAGTCCAAATCATTGGATTTTCTTACATCGGTGCTAGGCGTTTTGGATTCTTGCAGTTTTCTATCTATCTCATGTTGTGGCACCAGAAACTTTTTCTGAGCTTGATCCATGTTGTTTAACCGTGTCTCGATGCAATTAGACTGGTTAGGAATGGAACCGCAACACTTAGTTTTGGTAGTAGAATACCTCCAGATTGGTTGAGGGTTTTTCTTTTCTTTGCGACTGAAGTGTTCTTTCTAGAGCTATATAATTGTGTTTTTTGTCTCTTTACATTTCAAAGCTGCGATTCTGTTAAGGGTATATTTCCGTGCCTAAGATTGAGCGCTATTTCACAGAGTGATAGAATGAGGTCAGTGAGACCTGATTCTAAAATAACTTTTCTTTGACATGCCGGTGCCTTAAATAACATCTTCAAAATTGGTTCATTTCTACAAATATGTATAACAAGATCAGACTTTCTTAGAAACCTACCAATCGTACCAATCATACCAATCCCCTAAAAATAACGACGTTCTCAGACTGTAGACTTCTGGTGTTGTAGCTTTAAAGTCAATAAGTAAATAACCAAAATGCGGATGTGTTGCATCTTTAAAACAATCCATGAAGAATTGAGAAAAACTGAGGTAGATCTGTCTGCCTAAACTACTCATCTGCTGATTTTCACTGGGTTTTTAAACAAGGTGAAGTAGTTTGTGTTCAAGTTAATAGTTCTACTAGATTTGCCTTTAACAAACATGTTTTGGAGAAGGTAAATTGCACACCGATTACGGTGGTGTGAATATTGTGTGAAAACTTTCTCCAACTCTCTGATGCACTTTCTCCAACTCTCTGATGCACTTTTCATTAAATCATCAATAATTAACCTTTTTTTTTCATCGGTCACATACGGTCATCACACAGCGATGTTGGTAGACCTATAAAAGTAATCTCCCTCACCTTCAAAATACAGCATTTGCCAACATGAATAAACCCAGACGATAATCTGAATTTCTTAGGCGAAAACAACATCAGCATTAACGAATTGAGCGATGCTGTAACCCTCTGGTAACTCATCGGTCGAGTCATCCAAGAATGGCCCCAGTGGGGGCAACCAATTCCCATGGCGTGTGACAAAGATCCCAGAATCACTGTCTGTGAAGAGTACATGTCTCTCCAACTTCTCCAAGAGTGACTACAACTCGAATCTAGCAAAAGCTGTTTTGAACGCGGCAATAAAAATGTTGCCGTTACGTGGATTGATTGGTGTCTGTTTTCCGTACTGCCACTGAACTATCACAACTGTGTCTTAGATGAAAAAGAAATAACCAATGTCTATTTCTCTGGAAAAAGTAGTGGCTAAACTCCTCCGGATCTGTTATTAGCGTTGTGTTCACGACTTGTGTTAGAAATTTGCCTTTTCGTATAGTGTATGTAATAATTAATCACTTAGCCATTTGTCAAGGGAGAGAGTAACTCCATTGTTTATTGCAGCATTTGATAGTATGTTAGCGCATGATGTTGCAGTCTCTTCTCTTCTCACTGTAATGTTGGTTACAAGCTGTTATATACATATTATATACAGGGGCGTGTTTACCTAGCAAAGCGAAGACAGTAACCCCCATGCCAAATGGTCAATGTAAATATTCCTGTGGTTATCAGAGCGCAACCTACAGAATTAAACTAAACAGAGAAGTTTCTGTTATTCTCATTATCTAGGCATGAAACGTACATTCATATTGTAGTTGTTAATGCTCAGATCCCACATTCCCCCCATCAAACATTTATTTACATACACTTACGTTACAAAGGACTAAGACGAAACAGCAAAAGGAGTATCTGACGAGTCAGGTCTTATTGTTCCTTGAATTAATGTAAACAAGACAATTGACACCCCACATTCTGACACATGACTCAATGTAAGACAGTCATCAATCCTTCCCCCACCTCAGATTATAAGGGTCGAGAAACATTTTGACATCAACATGCTACTATCAGTGTTAACGGTGTTCAGCGGAAAATCTGGCGAAAACATTACATCATGATTAAACATTCCCCCAAGGCCATTGAGCAATCAAAACCCCCCTTGTCTGTATCATGATCCATGCGACAATATCATACAAAAGACTCTGCTGTACCTGTGAAAGATTCTACCTTTAAAATAGTGAAAACATCTTTGACAGGGACCACCTATAATAGGGAACTATTCACTATCCAAACATTCTATGATACCAGTCATAATGTACAGTAGTAGATCATTAAGCATTATACCAAATACGCCAAAGTCCATTATTGGGATTGTCACTGTACAGAGATTCTCACCTGTCTTGCGAGAAACAAACCGTCATACATCTTAGATTGTAAGGAAATAATTTTGTTTTCAATCAAGTGTCTTTTAGTTCTTGTCTTCAGTGTTCTTTGTCTTGCATCAGTGATGAATAGTTTCAATATCAGTTTTTGCAGTCAGTGTGATGTGGACCCTGCAAGTTACCTGGTTGTCCTAACAAGTAAATGTAGGTGTGTTGTGGAACAGTGAGTTTCCAACACTTGACTAATTCAAGATTAACACCACAACAGTGTCTTCCACTGTGTTGGGACCATGTGACCTGTCCAGTCAACTGGCCCCTGTTACTCTGACCTGTGGTATGTGGAGTCCTTTAAGATTTTTCTCCCATTTCGTTGTCGATGATTCATCTAGAAATGGAGTGTGATGCCAAATGATCTTAATCTCATTACCTAGGCACATTCACTTCCAATGAAATGTACATTCATATTGTAATTGTTAATGCTCAGATTTCACAGTGGTATTCACGGATATATTGGTCTTTAGCATAATCGTCAACCACAGATGGTGGGAATCCGCTAGCTTCCTGCTTGTGCTTCAGGAAGGTTCTCTGCAAAAAGATAATCTGATGTCCTGGTGAAATCCCAGACTTTGAATATTTTCACAATGCAATTACCTTTCTCAACAGCCTTACCCAGCTCAATAGAAACCCAGGTACCAGTTAAAGTTATTTCTGAATCAGTATGTGAACAATCAGTTACCTGGTTTTCAGACTGCACATAATCTACATATGGGAAAGAACAGCTTACTGTCAACACAGTGCGGTAAAACGGGGTGATAAATGTGTTTTGGTGGACATACCGTAGTCTTAGCAATACCACAGTAGGTGTCTAGGGGTTTGAAATCTCAAAAGATTATGTCAAGTCTTTGTCTTGTTGCAGAATGGGTAAAGATTACAGACATCGTTACACTGAACGGTCTCCCCTTCTCGAGCGTAAACTTCAAATGAATTGTGCTGGTACGACTTCCAAAAAGAGCATCCTGAGGGACAAGGCGCTCTGGAGCATCAAAGGTCTTCAAGAAAGCTTGGACATCTGCGGATGTGTTTTTAAACAGATTTCACTCACACTCCCATATGTATTGAACATGTATATTCTGTTGTTCTTTTAAAGCATCAAGCTTTGTCGGCCATTGTTGGTGCATCAACCCGTACTGAATCATTGTCAACGGATTGGTGCTTGTTGAACAATGACACTTTGGGTGACTGTGCCAGAAGCAGCCTAGACATTCATAGACTGTGCACACACCTTCGCATTCAGCATATCCATCAACATAGTAGGCACTGATTTACTCTTCACCCCAGTTCAGGGCATGCTGTATTGATATATTCTCATCAGAGGCCACATATTCAAGCCATTGAATTGAGCTGTTTGAGAATGTCTTCTGACAACGGTTGTAGTTGTCTGAGGGGACCAATGCAATGGTGTCCTTGGTGCAAAAGACTTTCATGCATGCTGAAGCAATCCTAATTGATCGGAATGGGTCAACACCACCACACTCCAGGATACAGCCCTCCCTCAAGATGACCACATCATTCACACAGTAAGCCTTAATTTCCTCCTGCATGACAAAGGGGTCTGTGGAAACGTTTCGTACCATTGCAAAAACTTATCTTTTTCTTAAGCCATCATAGTATTCACACTATAGTTATCCGGTTCGGGGTGTGGACCAACATAGTTATCATTCTCATTGATGTTAAAAGGAAAGTAGCCTTTTTTCAAATCCTTAAAACCTATAGCATGTGGCAAGGCTGCCAGCTTCATCGGTAGGAAGCAATGCATCTCTGATTGAATGGGCTATCTGTAAAAATCATGAGCAAGGTAATTCATCAAGGTGTAACCATTGAAACCTTTAGAGATGTGTGCTATAAATGTGTAGTCAGTATATTTCGGTTGACTAAACTTTTGGAAAAAAGCTGTGACACACCTCTCATTATCAAAGCTTATTGCGCACGCAAAATTTGCAGTGTGTACACCGTTCACAGGATTGGCAATTGTCTCAAAATCATAACATATGTAGCGCTCACTGGGGTCCTCAGGTTTAGAAGGTTTGAACACTGATGATTCATTTCAAAAGACAGATCCACGTTACAATTTGGACACATGTTAGCCATGCACATAATTATATTCATCTGCTCTCATGTTCACATGTACGGGGGAAATCAGAGATTCACCAATCAACTCAATCTGTAGATGATCACCAGGCCTGTGTACAAAGTCTGAAAGTAACAATCATAGTATCCAAGCCTGCCATAATAATTGCATAAAATGTGCCAAAATCCCCAACTTCACCAGTATTTTGGAAATGTACCAACTGCCGTAATTCATTGTCAAACGCATTATGTTGTATACCTCTAACATCGCCATCGTTACAATGACTGCATCAGAGAGCTCGGAGGAGAGTCAAATAGATCATGTGAGAAATTATGGCTATTAAACTTGGTTATCAAACCTTGCATCTGAGGATTATTGTCTGTTCATTTGTATTTTGGGTTGTGGTCTGTTGATTATGTGTCGATATTGTTGGTTGTTCCGTGTCTGGTCTGTTGTTAGCACTAGCTTTCGCCATTTCTTTGTGCAAGACTGAACATTTCTGTAAATAATTGGACTTACACAAAACGTATCTGTTCAGGTTGTGTAAGATCACAACCGTCCAGTCCAACCAGCTGGTCACTTGGTCTGAGATGAACACAAAGAGGGATAACAAGCGTATACAGGTATTTTAAGGTGATTATTAATAATTTGAAGCCCCATTAATGTGTTTCCCAAACACGGCTGCGTTTAATTACATTCAACCTCACATCTCACATCTTCATCCGCTTACCGGTATCGGGTAGCAGGGGCAGCAGCTCCAGCAGGGGACCCCAAACTTCCCTTTCCCGAGTCACATTTGCCAGCTCTGACTGGGGGATCCCGAGGCGTTTCCGGGCCCGTGCCGAAATATAATCTCACCACCTAATCCTGCGCCTACCCCGAGGTGTCCTCTCAGCTGGACGTGCCTGGAACACCTCCCTAGGGAGTCGTTCTGGGGGCATCCTTACCAGATGCCTGAACCACCTCAACTGGCTCCTTTCAATGCAAAGGAGCAGCGGCTCTACTCCAAGTTCCTCACGGATGACAGAGCTTCTCACCCTATCTCTAAGGGAGACGCCAGCCACATTTCTGAGAAAACTCAGCCACTACCCATGATCTAATTATTTCGGTCATGACCCAGCCTTCATGACCATAGGTGAGGGTATCAGCTCTCTTCTGGCACAGCTCTCTTTTTGTAACAACGGTGCGAAATCCTGCTCCGATTCTCAAGCCAATCTCCCGCTCCATTTTCCCCTCACTCGAGATCAAGACCCCAAGATACTTGAACTCCTTTATTTGGGGTATCACCTCATTCCCTATCCGGAGAAGGCGCTCTATTGGTTACATTCAACCTAAACCAGAGATTTAAAACAGACAATATGAAAGACAGATAAAAGCGCTTATATTGCACCAACATTTTATTATTTTAGACATTCTTAAAAAGTCAAAATGTGTCATTTGTTAGCACTTGTAATTGCAACACAATTCAAATGAATTACTTCAAATAAAATAACTTGTACTTACAACAAACTGCATACTCCGTGCTGCAAACAACAGCTGACTTCTGTGGAAGACGTGGATTTAATAAGACACCCAGGAAACTGTCAAAAAGGTTACTCATCTATAATTGGTTCACATCATTGTTCTTCACATTAGAACTAAAGCAGTTACAATGCTAAAAGGGATATACGGACACAGTTTAACTATTTGTACACGTTCAATTAGCACAGTGATGTTCTTGGTCCAATAGAAACAGCGTTCTCGTTAGTTATACATTTCCACCAATGTGAAGAAACGAATCTTTCGTTAATGTACTATTTCATTAGACGCCTTTACAAATGTTTTGTTTACCTGAAATAACATATCGTAACCTGTCAACAATTCACTGTTGTTAATACAAATGTATGTGCTACCTTCCTGGTTTGTAACGTTTTGCCATATAATGCAACTTAAAAGTTAATGCTGACTTCAAACAACAATGTTTATTACAAAAATCACAATTTATACCAGTGGAAATACAGTTAGAGTTGTGGTTATCGGAGAGACAAATCTAACTGCAGTAACAGTAGGCTTCTATGTAGACCAGTTAATCAGATAAAGTCATCAAAACCAGGCCTTACATATGTTTGGAGGAATTTCTCAGTTTTTTATGTTTACTAAGTCTTGGTGAATACAGAATATTAATGTCCTCCATTCCCTTCACCCTCATTCATTAAATTCTTCCTATTGTTTTGTCTTCATTTAGCCAACCGTATCACACACACACACACACACACACACACACACACACACACACACACACACACACAGTGAAGTGTTGAAATGTGTTTCAGAGACACAGGCTGCTCAAGTTGGTGTAATATGATATTTCATCCCTGCGAACGGTGAAAGGGAAGTCATTAATTAAGAAAGACCAGGTTGGTTTTCGAAGCATGATATTTTTTATTGAAAAAAGCTTACAGAAATAGGCCTTGGAAACAAATATCAGCACAGATTAACGTATGTTTTTGTTGAGTGTTTCAGTTAATTTTGGTCCACTTTTTTCACCATGACACTGACTTCCTGAGTCATTCCTATAATTAATTCATAGTCATCTATAATGAGCTACTGCTGTTAGCATCTCCTATAAAAATGTTGGGTAAATGATTTTAAGTGTGGTTGTCTTCAATGTGATGACTGTGTCATTCTATGAGAGTGACAACCCTGAGTAAAGTATGTCCGAATACAGCAAAGTTTGGCATTGAATGGATTAGTATTTCTGAAATGGGTATCTACAAAAACACTTTGATTACTAGTGGAGAAGATCTAGTCAAGCCAGAACATGAAATATTTTCACATGCTACAGTCTCTTACATCTCAATCTCTATCTCCATCTTCTGGCCAGTGTTCTATTTCAGGCTTTTATGGTGTAGATGCGGCTCAGCAAGAAATAATCAATTATATCTTAAGATTACAATGTTGGAATTATATCTCAAGATTACAAATGTCACACCAGATTGCACTACTTGACCTTTAAACATGTGTTGTAAGCATAAGTCGTGGGTGGTCAAAAAAGACAGCAAATGCAACCACATGTCCTTTTTTCAAACCTTCAGTTAGTAAGAAAACAAGAACTAAAGTGTAGTAAATTGATGTGCCATCTAGCTCTAAATAACTTTTTTTTGTTTTGAATATCTAAATGTATAGTTCTTTCTTAAAGTTGTGCTCATAAGTTTGCATTCCCTGTCAGAATTTGTGACATTTTGGCATTGATTTAAAAAATATGACTGATAATGCAAAGAACAGTGATCATATTTATTAACACATTGTTGTCCTGCTCCTTTATAATCATAAATAATGATTAACATAATGCTATTCTTAGTTTGTAAAACGCGTTAAAAAAAGGTGACATTCTGTACTTTTGCCTCATATTCATCTTTTAATGGTATTCTCATATGCCTTGAGTGTATAGCAAAATAAATATGACATACCTGTCCATATACCTACTGTACTCACCATATACCTACTGTACCCCCCCCCCAGGGCTCATGGTGTTTCATCTCACTGGTACTCATTTTCTCACTTTTTCACTCATTTTCTCACAAGAGGAAGGGTGTCACTGTTCATGATGACACTCACTGTGAGTGATTTCTTTCACACTCACTGTGCTATTTATTATAAGCAAATGCTGTTATACAGTATACTATACGAATATGCAATCAATGAAAACGACTACTGTCTACACAAATAAAACATGCAGCACAACATAAATGATTGACACTTTATGCAGACTTCACCTGGGCTTCCTGACATTTCTAACAAAATCATTAACCTAAGACATTAACGCTATTTAAATACGCACATGAGCACTAGTGTGGTGGTTGGTTGTTTAGCAATTGCAAATCTGCCCGTTTTCACCAAGAACTTTAGTTTAAACTCCATGCAATTGCTGACGCCTTTTAGCTATTATTTATTCCCACAATTACAGTTCCAGCGCAAAATGACGTGAAAGATATACGTAACACTCATATTACATTTTAGTGTTCCACTTTTTAATACATGTGAAAGTAATAGAGTACAGTGCTTGTCATAGATAGTACCTACCAACAGCAATCTACCTACGGCTACGAGGGTATATCTGCAGACCGCAAGTCGGGGGGCATTATTTAATATGGGGGTAACTTAATATTAAGTTACCCCCATTGACGGTTTCCATTGGTCTGGTGTTTTTGATTAAGTGTGGGCGTTTATGAAGGAAGATTTACAGTGTTAATAACGAAGATTTCGGTAAGTGCTTCCAAATGACAACATTAGCTATATATTTAGGAATAGTTAATAAGATCCAACTAACTCCCTAGGATCGCTTATACTAAATTATTTGAATCTGAAATTCGAATAGCTTGCCAGAGACAGAAAACATGACAATCCTTATTAGCTACGTTTAAAGATAGCCAGCTACGCGACGAGGTACTCTTATTATGTCTTCCGTGAAGTGGGACATGGACTGCAATCATTACCTAAAATCTAGGTGGAGCAACGTACCGAAGCGTTCCAGCTTGCAGTGCAGCGTACCGAATCCAGGTTGCAGCGTATTGACAGTGCGTGAGGCTCCAGCAGAGGGTGGTGCCAAATATACTCGGTCCGGGGTTTGACAGGTGGATGTCAAACATGGTTGCCTTGTCTCGCATCACACGTGACTTAAGCCAACATTAGTAAATTGGGGTACGTTATAACTAGCTAAAGATGCATGATGCACATGTCGCCCTATGCAAGCAGGCAAGATCCATTTATTTTGTAGCTTCATATACACTATGTTGTTATTATTTAGAAATGTAAACAAAATTATAATTTGTGATGACCATCGTATATGCAGTGGTGTACAAAATAGTATTTGGCTGTGTTCACCAGTTTTGGGAACTTACTAAATTACTTAATCTGAGTTCATATCTAACCAGTGACCTTAATTGATCATTAAATATTTCCCTGAAGTGGTGAATACAGCCAAACCCAGTTGAGTACTTTTACTTTGTACTTTGTACACCTCTACTTCTATGTGATTGTTGTGATCTTTCATTTCATTTGCCAAGATGCGTCGTTGACCTGGCGGATACTTTTGCCTGGGTAAATGCCAACACGGGCCTCTTCTGAGACCGGGTACAATTCCTCAAACCCCTGAATGATGAGGAAATACAGGGTGCAGTGCAGATGCTCAGAGTGGCCTCATCTCTAGAGGAAAAACAATTATCTTTCTCCCCATTTATGTTGTTGTTTGATTATTTTGAATACCCAAAAATGTATGGATGAAGTAGACAAAAGAAGAATTAGTGATCATTTTGAGCTTCTCTGTTAATAATTTTTGTTGATGAGGATTTTATTGGCAGTCTTTGCCTTTAAACCATCAGCTAATGCTGGTTTTCGCACAACAACAATTACAAGATCCAGAAAACACAACATCAGTTGTTTAGCAAGAGTAAAATGGACAGTGTTTGGAAGTGTTTACCTGGCCATATAACATGATAGGATGAAACCAAAGCCTACAGAATCGCGGCCAAGCTGAATACACAGTACATAAAGAAACAGTTTAGTTTTGTCAGTGTTGGAATGTAATGTTTGATCTGGTGATTAAATGTTTGATTGTCTGACTGGCATATCATTTTATTTTGTATTTTTAGATTATGTCATTCATTTTAAGATTTTGGCCTACATTAATTGACTTTCAGTAATATCTATTGTGCCCTTTTGGTCCTGATCTACTTGTAATTTATGTTATTGAATCAACTTTAAGGAAAAGGGTTAAATTAGACCTCAGATAATCAATCTCAAGACAACGCTTATATTCCTCCCAACAATGTTTTAAGTCCATAACCACGTCATCACTCTAGAATAAAAAAATGGCTTGTTCCAGGCACCCCTGGAAAAAAAAAATATCTGTAAACAGATGTTGACATGACTTCTACATGATGCAAATTAATACTTGCCACATTTCTGCAACTGGCTATAGAAAATTCCAAATTTGCAGTTACCAATTTCAACTTTCTAGAACTGCTGTTAAATTGAACAGTTCAAGTTAAAGGATGGAGAAACCATTACAATGACATGACAATGGTATGAAAACTGGTCAGATCTACATAGCAGAAGCCACAGGTCTCGGCAAAGGATTTTTGGAACAGCCCGGTCAGGAATAGCCCGAAAAAGTTACGTGGCACCCCCCTCTCTATCCTACGGGCCCACCACCCATGGGAGGAACTGCTGGTGTCGGGTGCGCTGCCATATGGGTGGTAGTGAAGGCCGGGGGCCTCGACGGACCAAGCCCGGGCGGCATGGGCTGGGTCTGGGGAAGTGGAACGTCACCTCTCTGTGGGGGAAGGAGACGTAACTTGTGGGGCAGGTGGAGCGCTATCAGTTAGATCTTGTGGGGCTTACTTCCACGCACAGTCTCAGTTCTGGAACCGTACTCCTGGAAAGGGGATGGATGCTATTCTTCTCTGAAGTTGCTCAGTGTTTGAGGTGCCGGGCGGGGGTAGGGATACACATAAGCCCCCAACTGAGTGCCACTATGTTGGAGTTCACCCTGGTGTATGAGAGGGTCACCTTCCTATGCCTACGGGTTGTGGGGGGGAGAACACTGACTCTTGTTTGTGCATATGCCCCAAACAGCAGTTCCGAGTATTCAGACTTCTTGGGAACCCTGAATGGAGTCCTGTAAGGGGCTCCAGTAGGGGACTCTATAATTCTGCTGGGGGACTTCAACGCGCACGTGGGCAATGATGGAGACACCTGGAGAGGCGTGATAGGGAGGAACGGCCTCCTTGATCTGAACTTGAGTGGTTGTTTGTTGTTAGAGTTCTGTGCTAGTCATGGATTATCTATAACGAACACCTTGTTCGAATATAAGGATGCTCATAAGTGTACCTGGTACCAGAGCACCCAAGGTCGATGAACGATTTTGTGATCGTGTCATCGGCTCTGAGGCCGCATGTTTTGGACACTCGGGTAAAGAGAGTGGCAGAGCTGTCAACCGATCACCATCGGGTGGTGAGTTGGGTCTGGGGGTGGCGACATACTCTGGACAGACCAAGAAAGCCCAAACGAGTAGTGAGGTTTAACTGGGAATGTCTGGTGGAGGCCCTTGTCCGAAAGCTCTTTTACTCACACCACCGGTGTGAGTAAAAGATGTGGAAGCTGCTCTAGCACACTGAATGGCTGCCACAACGGCCTCAGTCAGACCCCATCCTTTCAGGAGCCAGGTCCGCAGGCTGATCCAACACGGGGAACGCCCCGATCGAGCCGTTCGCCTGAGACAGTGCTCCGTGTCAGTGTGGGATCGCCCACGATGAACCCACCACCATCTGAGCCGCCTCCGCAAACCACAGAGCCCCCGGACAAAAAGGGGCGATCAGAATGAGCGACAGCCCCTCCGACCGCACCCGAGACATGACAGGGAGAATGCATTGGAGGGGGGGAAAGCGATGTTCTAGCGCGTCCATGCCCTGCGGAGGCTCATCCCGTGCATGGGGCAAAAACCATAGGGGGCAGTGCACGTTTTCTCGGGACGCAAACAGGTCCACTTGTGCTCTCCCGAAGCATCTCCACACCTCGACAACAATGTCGGGATGAAGACGCCACTTGTCGTCCCGGGGACCCCCCCAAGACAGCAAGTCTGCGCCCACATTGAGCACCCCGGGAATGTGCAGCGCCTTTAGTGACCTGAGGTGCAACTGGGCCCATTCCCAGATTTGTACCGCCAACAGGTGGAGGCAGAGACCTGACCCCGCCCTGCCTGTTTACGTACGCGACCGCAGTACGGTTGTCTGACCACACCAACACGTCCTGACCCCACAGGGCCGGTGTGAAGTGAAGTAACGCACGCCTGATTGTGTTTAATTCCAACCAGTTGATGTGGCGCTCCAACGGAGACCACACCCCACTGATCGAGTACAACCGGCACGTTCCGCCCCAGCCGGCCAGAGATGTGTCCGTGAAGACCGGGACCCCCGACGCTACTCTGCCCATGGGCACGCCCAGTCAAACGGTCCGCGGGTCCCTCCAGTACGCCAGGTCCGCCTCGAGGGAGGCTGGAAACTGGGCCAACCTTTGGTGATGAACCTTTCGGCAGGATCCAGCCGAAGCCGTGCAAACCAGCGCTGAAGACCCCTCATGTGAGTCCCAGCGGCACCACAGCATGGGCTGAGGACATCAGGCCCAGTAGCGACATGACCGAGAACACCGACACCGTCCTCAGCGGTCGGACATGGTCCAACACTCGCAGAGTGGTCTCCCTCCGTGCCTCGGTCGCCCGCGCTCTCATAGTCACTGTGGATAACTGGATCCCCAGAAATACCACCAGTTGACTGGGCCGCGGCGTGCTCTTTTTCCAGTTCACCGCAAATCCCAACTGCGTGAGGTGACTCACCAATTGGAAAGTGTGAACCCTGGCCTGTTCTGCTGAATGTGCCAGCACCAGTAGGTCGTCCAGGTAGGCCAGAACTCTGACCCCCTGACCCTGCAGTGGGCCCAACGCTGCCTCCACGCACTTGGTGAAAGTGTGCGCAGGGCCAACGCATAACCGAACGGTACCCTTGAGTACTCGTAAGCCTGACCCTGGAATGCAAACCGCAGGAACTTCCTGTGGCATGGCAGGATGGGGACATGGAAGTATGCATCCTTCAGGTCTATGCTGACGCAAAAGTCCCCGGGGTGGACACACTCCAGGAGACATTTCGTCATGAGCATGCAAAACGTCCGCTTGGACACACACGCGTTCAACACGCTCAGATCCAAAATCAGCCTCATGCTGCCAGTCTTTTTGGGCACCAGAAAGTAGGGGGAATACAGGCCTCGTTCCCTTTGGTCCAATGGGACCACAGAAACTGCCTCCTCCAGGAGGTCCGCAATCTCCCCCTTCAGGGCAGCGACCTTCATCGGAGATGCCATGACTGTCTCCACGAGCCATGAGAACGGGGGCGGCGCCTAGTGGAACTGCAGCACGTAACCCTTCCTCAGGGTCCTGTCCAGCCAATCTGGAAGCGTGCAAAGCTGATGCCAATCTGAGTAGAACAGAGAGAGCAGTCGAGCATGAAGTTGAGGTGCTGTGGCTAACCACTGATTGTCCGCAAACAGCCATCCTGCCCATGGCGGGGCCTCCCCGAAAGGGAGAAGACACCAGTTCCGCCTGCACCACGCCGTCCATCCCCCACCCGGTTACAGCCGTAACCAAGGGGATAGGTCCCAGCCGGCGGTGCAGTAACCAATATGTCATCAGACAATGTGGCAGGCCGCACAGGGCGTGCCACTTTGCCCCATTCATACCTGCCTGGGCCCCTGCGCCCCCCAGCCACCACAGTGGTGGTAGGAGGGGAAGCCACAGGTTCATGGAGTCGGGGACCAGCGTCCTCAGTCAGAGACCGAGGTCGAGGAGACCGCTCGCTAAGCATTGCCGTACTCGCCACTGGCGTCTGCAGTAAAGGCTCACTCACTGATAAATAAGGTTCACCAAACGTTTTATTTATCTTAACTGAAGAGCTCTCCACCAAACGCGCACAGGGTGGAGAAGCGCCCGAGGGACACTCCTCCCCAAAGAGTCAGGTGCGACGCTTCTTAAAGGGCGGGGCCCTCCGGCCACCCTCCTGCTGGCGGTGAGTTGGAAGAGGAGCAGGCCGTGGGGGACGAGAACCCAGCCTTTTGCGCTGCGGTGGCAACACCAACCCCCCTGGTCCGACGTCGATTCTGGCGACGACGAAGCTCTCTCTCCATGCCGCCGAGACCCCTGGACCTTGGAACGGCCCCGCGGGCCAGTAGTGGAAAGAGGGATGGGCAGTAGCCCTCCTAGACCGCTGCTCTACTCCCTTCGTAGTTTCTGGCGTGCCAGGGCCTCCGTTACCACCGTGCCGAAGAGCGCGTCCTTTTGTAAAGGTGCATTGAGGAAGGGCACCTTCTCCGGGTCCTTCAGAGAGGTGAGTGACAGCCAGAGATGCCGATGCTGGACCACCGAAGTCGCCATCACCCTGCCAGCTGCCAGGGAATTGGCCTGCTTCAACTTAAGAATGGCAGCTGACGCCCAGTGCATCTCAGCGCCCTATTCCCGAGACAGTGGGGCACGGTTCTCTGTGAGCCGTGTCAATGAGATTGCTAGGAGGCCCACCGTGTTGCACGCTACAAAGGATTGGACTGCCAAGGCATAGGTCTTGTCGGCCAGGCTGGACATGACCCGGTCCGAGATGGACAGAAGGGCCGGGCGTTTGTCACTCCATGTGTTCAGGTTGGGCACTAGAGAAGCGACCAGGGCCTCCTCCAATGGATTGAGACTTAACCTAACCACACGCAGTAAACGGCGCGCCCCAGGCATCCTCAGTGTACTTGCGCAGCGCTGGTACCTCGGGGCAATGTTCTACTGGGAAACCAGTCTAGGTATTCATTTGGATGTCAATTTGACACGTGACACCTACCTAAACATTGTTGCAGACCAGGTACACCCCATTAGTAGCAGTGATATACTCTAATGGCAGTGGTCTCTTTCAGCAGGATAATGCACCCAGCAACACTGCACACATTGCTCAGGAATGGTTTGAGGAACATGAGGAAGAGTTCAAGGTATTGCCCTGGCCTCCAAATTCCCCAGATATCAATCTGATTGAGCATTGTGCTGAACCATCAAGTTCGATCCACGTTGGCTCCACCTTGCAATTTATAGGACTTGAAGGATCTTCAGCTAATGTCTTGGTACCAGATACCACAGGAAACCTTCAGAGGTCTTGTAGAGCCATGTCTCAATGGGTCGGGGCCATTTTGGCAGCACATCGAAGACCAACAGCATATTAGAAAGGTAGTCATAATTTTTCAGCTCATAATTGTATAAATGTATACACACACACAGTGGTTCGGGAAATATTTGGAACCAACCACTCACTCCAGATAGGGTTTTAAATGTAATTTATAGGTGATCGGTTTGCAATTAATCTACACACAATACCCCATAACAAATCAAACACGTTTTGGGGATATTTGGGCCCATTCCATGAAAAGAACATTTAAGATGTCCCACCAGTATCTTCAACCATAAGTAACTTGATAATCTTATTTCTAAACATTACATAGCCTTCCAGATTAGTTCATTACGTTTTCTGCTCGTTAGGGCTCAGAAAAAAAAACCTTTGTTCTGCAAAAAAGGCCTGTGTATAATCTCTGGACTTGCCATCCAGATGAAAATTCTGGTGTTTAATAACTTTGCCCTGGATGCTTTTTTGAAAAGCTTTACATAGAGCTCGTCACCGCTATAGGCCTAATGTGAAATTAATGAAAACCTGCATTCAGCAAAAAATAAAAAATACCAAAAAAAATAAAATCTATACAGAGTGTTATCACTAAATGTACATAAAAAAACTCTTAAAAGAACAGATACTGTGTCAACCTCACTTAGAATTTCTACCACATCTATAATGGCCCATTGAGAGCAGGCACTGCCAAAATCTTAGACAAGTTGTTACAAAAGTGCAGTTAGTCAATATGATGCTTTATTTTGGTTTCCAGTGTACAGAATACCATACATTAATTATATACTCTACAAGGTCTTCCTCCAATGGTTATTTCAGAAGAAGAAGGCACATGTACTAGGGAATCATCAAGATGACAACACCGAATCACAATAATCTGGGGAAGAAGCTTGTAAGGATAAGAAGGCGGGGACCAAGGGGTGGAGCTCTTAAGCTCAGCAGCAAACAGGGAGGGACTTGGGGCCGA
Source organism: Esox niger (assembly GCA_016801105.1). Classification (NCBI taxonomy): domain Eukaryota; kingdom Metazoa; phylum Chordata; class Actinopteri; order Esociformes; family Esocidae; genus Esox; species Esox niger. The sequence goes on along the minus strand of JACXGJ010001529.1, from coordinate 29,991 downwards.
CCACACTCTTAGGGTGTTAAAATAAAAAGCGTCAAATCACACTTAACTCTGTTGCAAGAGACAACATAACAGTGACATCACAAGTCATCACAAAGTAAAAAACAAAAACACTACAGGACAATAGATTCAGGAAAACAGTGCCTGAACGGCATCTGCTTAATGGGCAGTGTGGATGTCCAGAACCGTACAGACCGAGTGGACGTGTGGACGTCAAGAAGCACATCAGCGGAGTGGACAGTGCAGGGGAATGTGGTTGTGCCGAAACATAATTTCCACACTTAATGGAAAGTGGGGTTGGTCCACACTTAATAGGAATGGTTGGCCACGAAGAGGGACTCTCCACCAGCTGCACCCTTGTCCCCAGTGGAAACATACTTGCCCTGGCAGGCCTTGCTGTTGTTCTGTAAATGAGACAGAGAGAGTGGGAGAAGGAACCAGAGGAAAGAGATAGTAGAGGGGTGGAGAAAGAGGAAAATTATATTTTTAGTAAAGAACTTGGTAGCGCCACTTAATTTTTTTGGAGACCCTTCACCTCATCCTAAACACTATTCAAACTGACAGACATTTGAAATAATTTACAAGATGTACAACAGCAAAAAAAATAAAAATCACAAAAAAGTTTTGTCAGGTATGCCGAAAGCTTAAATGTACTGATTCAACATGAAGAAAATTGTGGCAGAGAGGTGTAGGTTGTTTGGTGCAAAGATTGTGGTATGTAAACAATGTCTTGACTGTTCTGAACAGCTGACTTTCTATGCCATGAACCGACCTTGAAATAAATTGTAAAGTACATTAAAACAAGTCTCACAAAAACTTGCACTTTGTAGGCATTCTTGACACAATGTTTTTCATTCATATCCATGCCATGTTCTAGGAAAACAAGTTCTCATACTTGAAACTGAAAAAGGGCTAGTTTTGGCACGAAAACAAATTAGCAGGGATGTTTTTCCTCATGTTTTAAAATTCCTAAACATAAATTAACATTATTGTTTTGATCCCATGTTTCATGAACTGAAAAAGGTCCCAGAGATTTTCCATGCGCACAGAATGAAAGTAATCTGTATTCACAGCTATGGGGATAACAATAAACTGAGTTATGCAAACAGTACCAGCAGACCTTAAACGGATTAACATGACTCCTGAGAATGATGATAGCCGCACAGCATTAGCGTGATGTCTTTGGGGAGATATCATGGTCAAAAGTGAATCTAGAAACACTTTCCTTGCCCTGTTGCAATGGAACAAATGGATCTGTGCTAATGCCTCCCAGCTGACAGTCTGCTCAGGCTCTATTAAACCCTTGAAGTATCCGAATTCCCTCCCCCGTCTGACACTGTGTGGGTCATACCAGGGCTCTCTTGATGAACTCATCCTGGCAAGCCTTGCCATTCTCTGGCTTGCCTCCCCAGGCCTTGAGGGCGGAGGCCTGCAGGGCACGCCCATAGGAGAAGGTAATCGCCCAGGGCCGGTGAAGGGGACACTGGTTCATCGCATTCAGATTAATGGATGCCTCTTCCTCAGACTGGCCTCCGGACAGGAATGTGATGCCTGGCGATTTGAAAGGAGAAGGGGAAGATTAGAGAGGGAGGGGTGTCAGGGGGAGGGCATTTCTCCTTTTATCTGGAAGTATCCGCATTGCTCACCAGGCACGGCAGGGGGCACAGTGCGGCGCAGAGCAGTGACCGTTGACATGGCGATCTCCTGGTTGCTAAACTTCTGTGGGCAGGAGTGACCGGCGGTGACCATGTTTGGCTTCAGCAGAGTGCCCTCCAGATACACATGGTGGTCAGACAAGGCCTTGTACACTGCAGCAAGAACCTGAGAAAGGGAGACAGAATGAGAAAGACAGGCAGAGGCTGAATAATCCACAATTATGGCTAAATTGGCCATTCAAAGGTGGCCACCGTTTCTTTGTTAGAGTAATCCATCACCTTCTCCGTGACATACTGGCACCGCTTCAAGTCATGGTCTCCGTCGGGCAGGATCTCAGGCTCCACAATGGGTACAATGCCATGCTATAGAAAAGGACACAGAAGCATGGCAACCATTGTCATGACTACAGACAATACAAGCGTACCGGTCAGGGTAACTGTGCCTAGCATAGTAACTGCAGCAGACATGGTGAACTCACCACCGTTTTCTGAAGCAGTGGTAAAAAAATGTGTGATGCGTTGGCAATTGAGAACATATCGTGTCAACTGCACAAAGACGAATTGTGAAATCCGGACTGTAGAGGCCAGACAGATTTGTAATCTGCCGAATAATTTCATGTGTACAAATACTTTTTCAAACAAATGTTTCTTCATCTGTGTTTGTGTGCACAATTTATCTTACCATCTGGCAGATGCTGGCATAACGGGCCAGGACATTGGCATTCTCCTTGATAGCCAGCTCGGATGGGGTGGTGTCAGTGATCTTCAGCACACAGCGCCACTTAGCGAAGTCAGCACCATCCTTCTTGTACTGGGCACAACGCTCATACAGCCCATCGAGACCTGAGAGAAAGATAGGGAGAGAAGAGAAAGTGAGTGGCAGAGAGACAGAAAGGATGGAAGTGAATCATGGAATATACAGCTTCTCCATTTGAAAAAAGGTCACGGTTTAAACCCAAATGCAATCTGCAAACCTAGCAGAGTTGGGCACAATACTAGAGGTCAAACAGTCACAGGGCCCCACCCTCCTCCCACACCCTGAGTTGTGGTCTCTCCATTGGTACCCTAGCCCCACCCCCTGCCCTCCCCTCTTACCCTGAGTGGTGGTCTCTCCGTTGGTCCCGGCCAGGGGAACGACACCTTTGTCTACCTTGATGCCCACCACCATGCCCCTCTCCTTGATGAGCTCAGGGAAAGGCTTGCCATCATCGGTCTTCTGGTAAAGGGTCTCATGGAAGAAGATTACACCACCGATGCATGGCTCAATGCTGTCGGCCGTGAAGAGGAGCTGGCGGTACAAACGGCGGTTCTCCTCTGTGTTCTCTGTGTTGATGCTCTGGAAGCGCTTGGCCACACTACCTACACAGGGTTTGAAATTAAATAGAACCTTAACTGCTTAATGTACTGAATATGGCATACTAGTAAACCAAACCGCAGTAAACGTGTCCAACACATCAATTTTTGACACTGGACTCTAGATAAAAAAAATTGGCTTGGGCTTAAATGGTTCAGGTGTGGAGGGCAATACAATGTACACACAAACCTTGCAAAACGCAGCATTAAATTCCATACTATCTTTAGCAAACTGGTCAGTTTTGTATCAAATGCTCATCTTTATTGTAGTTCTGTATTGTAGTTTGAATGGGAGGCTTACTGGTAACAAAGGGACAGTTTGACAAATGGTGAGCGTTGTATGTCTGTGTGCTGTGGGAATGAAGGAGGAATGTTACCATGGTGTCACAGTTGTCACACTATGTTGGTTTGCCATGACTTACAAAAGCACTGCGGTCTGTACATGACTCCCCTTACATGTTAGGATCACGATGAAGATATTTGCCCAACCATGTGTGCAAAAGTTATTACATTAAAATTATTACATTTGCTTTTAACCTAACGGCTCCAAATTGGAAGGGTGAGGGGGGCTTCCCAATTTAATGCACAGGCAGCAATTAGGGGAATCTGTCCTCGCTCAAGGACTGACACTTGATATTTCATCTCATCGGCTCTGGGATTCAAACTGACTACCGCTTGTTACTGGTCAGATGTTCTAAATGCCAAGAAATTGGCTAATCCAATCCTTGTTAGTAAACAAGTGGTCACAACTGTAATTAGAAACCAAACTGTCGTGCAATTAAGTTGTGACAACCTCAGCTAAAAAAATACAATTATACTATTTTGGGCAATATACTAACTTGAACCAAAATGATCTTATCAACACTTTAAGCATTGTATATACTTGGGGATGTCATTATTACTTGTTTTGCAGCCTGTTCCTATACGTAGTCTGTGTTATGTAAGGCAAGCTGTGTTATGTAACAGAGCTCCCTCTCCCTCTCCCTCTCCGTGTGTGTCTACCAGTATGGCTGTTATTTATAACGCCACCGTACCTCATCCTTCATACGCCAAGTATAAGCGTCTGTTTAGTGGATGATCAGGGTCACACACACTACAGCGGAACTAATAGTTCACCATCATTGAATTGAATTTATTTCACTATGTTGCTTTATAAGGTGAATTTGAAATGAATGCCTAAATGGAACTTAAAGTATATTTCTATAATAGTAAAAATGAAAACAGTAATGTAGGCCTACCTTCCAGAGTCAATGTTAGAAAACATATTCGACAGCTATGAACATTCTTGGGTAAGTCTCTAGGATATGGACATCTGGGTTATGCAATTGCATTTGTTTGCCCCTGGATGAGAAAAAAATTTATAAATGTGTAGAGGACTCCCTTCACTGTAGTCTTTAGATCGAATCCCAGTGCTTATTTTCATTTAAAATACCATACATGTACTAAATGTTTTCCATCAACAATTTCTGGTAGTCATTCAGGATAAGAGCATCAGAGAAAATACTAAAATATTAATGGAATAGGCTCTTAGGAGTTATGCATTATGCTAAGCTCCATCCTGTTTTATTATACAGAAAACTGCACCACCTTTGCCAATGACAATCATAGACATAACATGATGCCACAACCGCCGTGCTTTAACAAATTACCGTCTCAATCCCCAGCCCCATGGATTGATGACTAAAACATTTGTTTCAATGACTAAATAAGTAGACATTGAAACAACTTCATGATGGTTCCTAATTTTTTTAAATCATATATCCAAATGTTTTGCATAGAGCATTCTTCTGACTTTCCAACACATCCATTTTCTAAATAGTGCCCCAGAAGTGTTTTGTATTGTAGCTGTGAGTGGACTGATTACATAGATATACAGCACTTCATGGTACCTATTACAGAAATGAATGTTGGACTCAAAATGTGCAAGTCATGAAATCCAGCTGAAAAAGACCTAAGACAAATGATCAGAATATAAAGATTTATACTTAGTTGAATTGTATTCGTTCAAATTTAAGGCTTTGGATTAATGCCAGGAGTAGCTGTGAATTCAACAGTAAATCTAAATTACCAAGAAAATGTTGCTGTTGTAGATTACTATCAAGGTTTCAATGTATTTATATTTTGGCACTGTTTACAGAACATTATATTTACTCCATGTAGTCCTGTTTGTGGGTTCCACTCACAAATTCATGTGCCAGAAGTGTCTTCTTAATGGCAAATTTTATTATTCTCACTATACATTGGTATGCAGACAACGTGGCACACTGAGGTCAAATTGCCATGTTCGATTTATCTGTCAATTGACCCCATAACAGATGGGTGGCCAACTGCAGGTGTAACACAAATATACAATATAAATAATTAATGAGTCATTCTACACCATGGCAATGGAGGGATTACCTTCAGCGCATACACCACAGTATCTCAAAGCCAAAGTTGATTAGCTCATTATTGATTATTATTATACTTGTCTTGTTAAAGGCAAACATGAACACAGATTTCAAGTAACACTAATTACAGTAAAGCCACAAATGCATCCTTATTACTAAGTAAAGTTACTGTTTAACCAAATCATAGTTTTAGCCTCTCAAAAAACGTGTGTTGAATGAGGTGACAACGTAGAATGTGCTCAGCTAAATTGAACCAAAATCTGGAGTAAACCGAACCCAGCCTGTCTGTGGGTTGCCAGAACAAGTTGGGCAATGTGCATGCGCTGCTGCTGCTGCTTCTCATGCCTACCTGTGGATTCATCAGCAGCAAGGATTCCCTTGCCGGGAGCAACAATCTTCTGAGCAATATCACTGAGCTCTTTCTTCTGCTCCGTAGAAAGGAATGGGAATGAATGAGGCATGGTTTCTGAGTGGGAGGGAGAGAAAGAGATTGAGAGAACGAGGCTGATGATTTATCTTCGACGCAGTCAACTATCACAGCGATATCTTATATCTTGCGACTAAATTATCTATTATTATTTCGTAAATAAAACATACAAAAACAACCATATTACACCATTTATATTCGAAGCGTTTACGTGATGAGCGGCCTAATAGCTATAACCTTGGTTTGGTCTGGCGCACATCCTGTTGACTATGTGCGCCATCAGAGGAGACTCTCGGATTCCACAAACAAAAGCATCTGACAGATTCTGGTGAGCAATTCAACCGTGAACAACGACATGACAGTTGTTTTGAATCCCTATTATTATTCCAAATCTTCCACTGAAGCCGATGAAACCTAAAGTTTAGCATGCCGGGCGTACGTGATGGATTCACTTTTTCTTGGCCTAAGCACGTAAGTGACGTGTTCTTTTTCCTAATCGTTTTTAAGAGAGACATTTTATACATTTTCTGGAATCCTTTGTACCCTATGAACAGTTTACATTTAAGCGTTATTACATGTCTGGTAAAATAGTGCAAATTGGTACTTCCGCATCTGTCCTTGCCATTGCATCAGTATGACCTTGTACATTGGGAGTTGCCGGATAAATATATAAAAGCAATACATCAACAAATGAGGACATACAAACGACATCATTTATACTGAACAATATAGCTGATGGGGGAAACGTACCTGTTTATTGGCGCAAGGGATACAGCAAGCTTGCCGGAATACAAAAGGAAGCGAACCGTTCTTCAGTTGAAATGCAAGGCAATGAAGGGGGATGTATTCTTAAATGTCAAGCAATGTGAGGGGGGGCGGGCGATGACGAAAAAGAGCACACGTCCTTGCCAGGAGACTGTCCAATAAAAATTGACTATACTGTATGATTGGCATACCATTCCATCCAATGTCTGGAGATTTTTGGTGTTTGATGACAGTGATTGGCTACATCGCATCCAAGGGCTGTTCTTTTGAGCGACGGATAAGGAAAAGGCGTGTTTTTGGAATAATGTGGTTGAATGAATCCTTCATTAGGTACGTGACGACTCTCACATGCAGAATGTATGCTCGATGCTAGTCAGTGATGCAGCACTGATGTACATCATCATGGAAATGCAATGGTGTGGCTTTGAGTCACAATTTAACCATAGAAAACTACACGTGTGTCATTATTCCCAGTCTGAACGACTATAATGAATACAATTTAAACCAAATTATTTAAATTGTAGGAATGTATGAGCATCGACGAGTTGCTATTAATTTGTCTTTAGACAATGAAGTACGATATTTTACATGAAAAAAAACCTTCGTCATAATCAGTTGCCCTGAATTACTGCCTAGTACTCCATACAATAAATACAATATGATGTGGACAGTTTTAGCCGCAAAGCTATTTAAAATCATATTACTTTGCGAGCTAAAAATAATAATCTGCTCTCCACCTGAACGCTCAAAACTTCGTCTCGCTTAGTGTGCAGTCATCTTATTACGCCATCGTTCAAACGTCGGTTCTTTTTTCTCCATTTAACCTGAATCTGCTAGTTTTGTTTGGCCTTGTAGATGTTCAGTCTAGTCCTTGCTAATTTGTGAAAACATTCCGAGTCAAGCAAGGTTTCATATTCATCGATTCAAATTGGTTTCCAAAACATTCAGATACTGCAGTGGTTATATTGATTTCATTCGGTTTGAGACCGTCGCAGTGAGACAACACTTACATAACACACCCTGCGTCGCTGGGCTACCAACCAGTGAGGACCACACGCTCGCCAATTCCCCAGATAGCACAAAAGGACGTATGCAACTTGGGGCCAACACATTCTGTCGATAATAGTCTTACATTCACAACAGTTTTATTTTTACAGACCGGATGCTTTTTAGATTTAGTTTTACACATAATTCGTTCTTTTTTAGGGAAAATGGTGTTTGCTAGAATTTCCAGATGAGGTATAAAGTGGTCCTGATTCCTGTGTGACTTTGGTTCCATGGACATTAACGGACAGAAAAAGCTAAATGACTGCAAATGCATTAACAAATTGGGACAGAAACATGTATGTGAAGCGCACATTGGTCATAACGATTTGTTGACATTTTCTGTGTACTTCATTAGCTAGTTTGCTTTTTATTGCGTCACATTCTGTATTCGCTCCAGGTTTTCAGTGTGGCGCTACCACAAAATTAACATTAAGAGTTTAACCGGGCCAACTTGTTATTTGGACACATTTAGGGGTGTGGAATCATTTTATACATGTACGAATCCCAATTTTGTATGTGACGATTCTGAATCGATTTTCATATTATAGAAAAACGAAATGTCTAAAAATACTAACATCAACTACTAAACAAAATTGCTGTCAATGCTCAATTACGCAACGGAAACGAGTCCTCTACTCACAAACACCTGCGAGATTTGCGTGTTCCTAGATGTAGTACACCATTCCCCATGATTGGACAGCTTTGTCTTACTCTACACACTCCTGAACATTTCCTACAATGCTTTCACTGTGGCATATACAATAGTTTTAGAGCTATAAAGCAATTATGTATTCCATATTCAGTTATCTCAGTCTGAATTTTGACCTTGGAACATGTTTTAATACCCACATTTTATTGAAATGAAATGTAACCATGAACAAATATTACTTGTTGTTTATTTTAGAGAAGTACATTTTCTTAAACAGTTAGTAAATTCAAATAGTCAGTTTTGAACTAATAGGTTGGCGTCTTATATTTTCAAATATATTCCAAATGATCTTGAATGAAAAATTCCAAATAATCTTGACCCAAAATGTTTTTTTTTATGTTGCTCACAAGATGCTGATTCCTACAAGCAAGGCAGAGGTACAAATTTAAAAAGCCCCCCCAATTAAAATTGGTGATGCAATTTGTCTGTCATGAAATTCAAGTCATGGATGTGCTTGATTAGAGCCGCCTGCTATGCAAACATTGCCAAAACAACATAATAAAATTCAGAACAATCAGCGAATGCTGATTATAGAAAATAGCCAAGTCTATAGACTTCATCTCGAAAGATCTGTGCCTTTAAAATGTTGTCAAAAATTACAATTTACACTACTTTGTACATAAAGTGGAGCCCAGGTATACCCAGGTGTGAAAGTAGATTACATTCTTACAGGTACTAACCAGTGGGTGCCCACTCTTGTTTGCACATTTCCTATTAGACCAGAAACAAATAACTTTATCTCCTTAACCGGCTTTAAATTGGTTAAAGGCTGAGATGTAGTCAACACATTCTCACATGTGTCCAGATGAGAGAGTGCGGAGTGGAGGGTCAGAGCAATGGTATCCTCTGTGGATCTGTCATGTCTGTAGGCAAACTGCAATGGCTCTAGTGTTACAGGCATGGAGTCTGTGATGTGAGTTTTAACTAGCCACTCAAAGCACTTCATGATGATTGGTGTGAGTGCTACAGGGCAGTAGTCATTCATGCAGAGGAAACTTTGCTTTTTGGTACTTATTATTAAGCATTATTGCAGCTGGAGGCAGATATTACAATGGTCTGTTTTTACAACTTAAACTAGTTTTAAATGCACAGAAAACACTTTTCAATATATTTGGTCAAAAAAGCTGGTTGAAAATACAATTACACTCATGTGCATGGATAGCTTTTGAATTAATTGACTCTGTATATAATTACTTAAGGATATGGCTGGATGATTGTATTTTAAAATACATGTTGATTAACTCTGTAAAAGGCTAAAGATCAAGCTAAGCTTCCTCTACAGAAACACGTTAGTCCTCCACAAATAGAAAACAAAGTGTGCACGCTACTTTGGTCATAGTATCCCCATAATCTATCTACCTGCATGCAATGGCATCCACACTAAAATCACTGGATGCTACTTATCATTGTGCACTTTATTATGGGTGCTATCAACAGAACTCACCACTGTAGTTTATATCAAAGTGGGGTCTGGACTTTCTTTGAGATGAGAACATGCTCTCTTGTTTGTTTATAAAGCACTCCTAAATAAACTACCATCTAATGTATCATCAATTATCAACATTAGAAATATAACTCATAAAAACAGTTGTCAAGCTCTAAATACTCAACTAGTCTAAACTAGTTTATTGTTTCTTTAATCAGGACAATTTTCAGTTGTGCTAACAATTGCCAAAGGGTTTGATAATGATCACAAACTTGAATTAGCAAACACAATATACCATTGGAACACAGGACTGATAGATGCTTATAATGGGCCTCTGTACACCAATGTAGATATTCCTTTAAAAAAATCATCTGTTTCCAGCTACAAAAGCCATATACAACATTAACAATGTCTATGCTGTATTTCTAGTCAATTTATTTTATTTGACAATTTTGTTTATTTTCTTTCAAATATTTTCTTGTTTTGCATCAGGAGAAACCCAGAGCCCACTGCACCAGCGTTAACGTCTGACGATGGATCTGAGGTTTTCATCCTGGTACCTAAAAGCAGTCAGGTTACCGATGGGTAGCACATGGAGGTCTGTGTGACCCTCCAACGATATGCCTCCCCAGACCATCACTGACTCACCACCAATCTGGTCATGCTGGAAGATGTTGCAGGGAGCATAGCGTTCAACACGGCGTCTATAGGCTCTTTCCCGACTGGTACATGTGCTCAGTGTGAACCTGCTCTCATCTGTGAAGAAAACAGTGCACAAGTGGCAAACCTGCCAATTCTGGTGTCATCTCCTGGTATCTTCTCCATTCTGTTGTGACCGCACTGGGAAACACAGCAAACCTTGCGAGGGCGCATATGGCGATGTCATCCTGGACTACCTGAGCAACCTGAGCAACCTGAATGGGCTGCAGGTACCACATCATGCTACCAGTAGTGACAAGAACACTAGCAAAAAAACTAGAGAAGAATCAGTCAGGAAGGATAACAAGAGAGCAATTGTATGTGGCCACCAACTGCAAAACAATTCCCTTTTGGGGGTTGTCTTGCTGTTGCCTCTCCATTGTACCTGTAGTCACTTTAATTTGCACCAAAACATGTGACATTGATTCACAATTGGTTATGCTTCCTAACTGGACAGATTGACATCCCTGAAGTTTAATTGACTTTGTGTTATACTGTGATGATTGTGTTCCCTTATATTTTTTAGCAGTGTATTTTGTTTGGTCTATTGCATTGAAGTATAAAGACAGTATATTGGGTGCTTAGATGAGGAACAGATGGCAGAAACTTTCTTTTCACAATGATTGCACAGTAAGCCATGAGTACCAACTACTCTCTCCTTTTAAAATAAAATCTCCCTTTTCTTTCTTTGGTATAAATTACTTGCTGAAGTACATATAGTTTAATCCTCAACTCTGCAAATTGGCCCATAGTTGATTTCTCCAAATTACGTTTGTTTGAAAAGCTAAAGCAAGCAGATCCTGGCCACTGGGTGGCTTTGGAAGAAATACAGCACAGATTACCATGTCATCCTGACGTTTTGCCAAAATCATTTTGATAGTTATGGGCTGATTACTATCCAGCTGGTCTCTGAACAAAACCCTTGGCAGTCTGATGCCAAATCAAGACTACGTAGGGACGTACCCTACAACATCGGATATTATTATTGGATATTATTTTAGTGAACGTTGTCCCATTGGCTGTCAGAAATGTAAGGTATCCTAGAGCAAATATTTTCCTAATAACTAACAGAACTTGAAAAACCTTACAAAAATTACAGTGAAACACGGCAAATATTACAATATTGCAAATTTGTGTGAAAAAACACCCCACAATATGTCATCCGAGGAAAATATTTTGTATACACTTTCACATTTTCTCTTCCCCATGAAAACAAAAAGCACACATTTGGTAATTTCTCCAATCTACCAATGGCCTCTGAGATATCGAGGCCATTGGTAAGTTGTATCTTATATTACAGCTGTAGTAACTGAGTATTACATGCATAGATAGTTGAATATTTGCCCATTATTACTTTCAGCTTTATTTTATCTTATTGATTGTAGTTCAAGTTAAAACCTTTAACTTGTCCACCCAGAATAATATTTTTGGTAAGCAACTACAGTGTAGCTTTGGACATGTATTTTATTATCCTGCTGAAAGGTGTCTGTCTCGCAGAGTCCGGTGAAAATTTCACATGAAAAGATTTCTTCACATGATTTTTACCTGTGATTAACTCCAATCTGTTTAATTTTTTCATGAAAAATAGTCTAATCCTTCCTAACGACAAGCAAACCCATTCTCCATATGTTGAGCCGTCATTTAGAAAGGGTGCTCAATGAACATTCAGTGTAAGAGTATTTACCTATCTAGCCCTTCTTTGCGAAGCTTGAAACTTGAAAGGATTGGAAAAACCCTGTCCTTCATGATTAAATCCATGCTTGAAATTGTATAATGTATTGCGTATAAAAAGTAGTCAAAGGTATAGTAATTAGTGTACAAAACCGAAACAAGACAAGTTACAATACATGGAACAAGTCTGCTGCATTTTAGTCATGGTGTGCTAGCATTATTGGACAAAACACTAAACAGCTTTAATACATGTGAATTTATGCCAAGGGAATTTAACTAAATCATTTTGATTGCCTTACATGGGGGATGTAGGTTGCACCCCCCCATAAAACAACTACGAAAGCACTGTTATTGTAAAATGTCACCCAATATGGGTTAAAATAAGTTGACAATCAGTAAATAAACCAAATTGTAATGTGTATTTTAAATGGTTAGCAGTGTGGCAGTCCCATTCCAATTTTTTTTCCATATTACTACATTAATAAGGCAGTGAGAAAACAGTACGAGCAGAGGGTCTTCCCATAGCAGTTGGGTGGATTCAAACCCATGGCTGTGCCAGCATGTGCTCCACCACACCCACATTCATGTATAATTTTAATGTGCTGGAATGACCAAAAACAAGAAAACCTGTCCCCTACCACTACATGCAACTGAGTGTAAAAGCACTGACCAATTCAGAAACAGTTAAAAACATTATTAAAGTATCTTTAAATTGGCACAAAAATTTTAAAACCCAAAGACGTCTTCCTTTTCCGTTTCTAAAGTATTACACAGATTGTCCCTTAAAATCAATGATAAAATAATAGAAACGTTGTGCAGCTTGAGTCAATGTCCAAGCCTACTGCTTCCAAGTTTCTCAATCTTCTATCTAAATTTTATTTCAAAGCAGAGGCAGTTGAAGGACTCGCACTCTGGCGGTTGGCAAGTGCAGGCACAGTCCCACATAGCACACTGTTGAGGAAACAAAAGCAAATGAAAAATAGTTGTTATTTTTTCCTTATTTACTCAATTGTTTGTATTGATGTTGCACCACGCTAAGGGAACCTGGATGGTTCAGGAGTAAATAAGAGGTTTTACTCACATTAGAAAGAGAGGGGCAGGTTGAGGGGCAGGTCTGGTCAAGGCACGAGCGCATTGATGGTGTGCGACAGTTGCATGACTCTGCACATGCTAAACAGTAATCGCAAGGAGTGATATTTGGACAGCAGTCTCCACACTCTGGAGAACATTGTTCCTATAGTGCATGAAGCAACACATTAATTAACATCACTAATTAATTATAACTTAACATCACAGAAAATAAACATGTCACTACAGTGTACCCAGAGTCTCATACGCATCAGCACCAGACAATTATATACGGGCAAGCCGGTGGGCCCACAATGAGGGGAAAAAAGTCTCTGATCCCCTGCAGATTTTGTGCGTTTGTCCACTGACAAACAAATGATCGGTCTATAATGTCAATGGTAGGTTTATTTAAACAGTGAGAGGCAGAATAACAAAAAAACATCCAGAACATCAAAAACACATGTTTAAAATGTTATAAATTGATTTGCATTTTAATTAGGAAAATAAGTATTTGATTCCCTCTCAATCACAAAGATTTCTGGCTCCCCGAGATGAGATTAGGAGAAAATACTTTAAGGGAGCGCTCCTAATCACAGCTTGTTTCCAGTATAAAAGGCACCTGTCCACAGAAGCAATCAATCAATCAGATAATTTTATGAAGACAGTTTAAGCACATTTTTGTCTGCTGACACATCTGACTGAAGGAACAATGTCTCTCAATTATGTGATCCCATTTGACTCAGCAAGGTTAATCTTCCTGGCTTTGTTGAAGCACACGTTTTAACAATATTTACAAAGTGTACAACATCATAATATCCCTCAATTGGATAAGAACATATTCAAAGAGGGGTGGAGAAGTGAATGCTGTACCTTCAGGCATTGGCGGAACCAGAGCGCCATCGCCAGGAATATCATGTAAACACCAACTACAATCATCAGCACGGCAGGAAGAGGGAGAGCAAGGCCCCACACAGGCAACACCTGCGTAACAATAAAAAAAGTTTACATTTTATATTAGTGGCAATCCCATGTAGATATGATTTTATATATGGGGTTGCCTTTTTTAAACATTATTTATTCATCTTTCAAAACAAGCTGCAGTAACACACAGATACTGTGGGTGCACAAAACAATATTGTGAATGATATTGATACAGTTAAACGTTTCTTACTAAGTTTACCTCCACCACAAATACCCTATGAACTGTATGGCGGTAATAGGCTTTACCAGTATCTACTAACTTAATGAAATAGCAATTGCTAGCGAGTCTGCCAAAGCAATTTCATTTCAGGGCATGACAACATACAGTGGGGCAATAAAGTAATTTTCATCATAGGTACACTTCAACTATGAGAGACAAAATGAGAACAAAAAATCCAGAAAATCACATTGTAGGATTTTTTATGAATTTATTGGTTAATTATGGGGAAAATAAGTATTTGGTCAAAAACAAAAGTTCATCTCAATAATTTGTTATATACCCTTTGTTGGCAATGACCGAGGTCAAACGTTTTCTGTAAGTTTTCACAAGGTTTTCACACACTGTTGCTGGTATTTTTGCCCATTCCTCCATGCAGATCTCCTCTAGAGTAGTGATGTTTTGGGGCTGTCGCTGGGCAACACAGACTTTCAACTCCAAAGATTTTCTATGGGGTTGAGATCTGGTGACAGGCTAGGCCACTCCAGGAGTGGAGAAAATATGGCACAACAGAGACATCACCAAGAACTGGGCATCCCTCCAAAATGTATGAAAAGATGAGAAGAAAACAGGTCTGAGAGGCTTCCAAGAGGCCTACAGCAACATTATAGGAGCTGCAGAAATTTCTGGCAAGTACTGGTTGTGTGCTACATGTGACAACAATCTCCCATATTATTCATATGCATGGGCTATGGGGTAGGGTGGCAAGACGGAAGTATTTTCTTACAAAGACAAACATCCAAGCCCAGTTGAAGTAGGCAAAAACAAACATCAAGTCTCCCAAAAGCACATGGGAAAATGTGATACGCTCTGATGAGACTTTTTGGCCATAGTTCCAAAAGGTATGTTTGAGGCAAAAACAACACTGCATCACCCAAAGAACACCATACAGTGAAGCATGGTGGTGGCAGAATCATGCTGTGGTCTGTTTTTCTTCAGCTGGAACCTGGGCCTTAGTCAGGGTGGAGGGAATTATGAACAGTTCCAAATACCAGACAATTTTGGCACAAAACCTTCAGGCGTCCGTTAGGAAGCTGAAGATGAAGTTCACCTTTTAGCATGACAACGACTCAAAGCACTCATCCAAATTACAGCTTCACCAGAAGAAGATTAACGTTTTAGAATGGCCCAGCCAGAGCCCAGACCTAATCCAATTGAACATCTGTGGGGTGATTTGAATAGGGATGTGCACAGGAGATGTCCTCGCAATCTGACAGATTTGAAGCGCTTTTGCAAGGAGGGCAAATATTGCCACGTCAAGATGTGCCATGCTAAGACTCCTACCCAAAAATACTGAGTGCTGTAATAAAATCAAAAGGTGCTTCAACAAAGAATTAGTTTAACGGTGTGCACAGAGTTTTTTATTTTTCCCCCTCAAAGTTTGGTTTTCAATTAAAATGTTCATGTTATAGGTCACATTAAAGGTGGAAAAAAATTACTTGTCAGTTATTTTACATCAAACACCTAGCATTTTAACAGGGGTGTGTAGACTTTTTATATCC
This sequence comes from Esox niger, assembly GCA_016801105.1. Classification (NCBI taxonomy): domain Eukaryota; kingdom Metazoa; phylum Chordata; class Actinopteri; order Esociformes; family Esocidae; genus Esox; species Esox niger. Next base: position 14,084 of record JACXGJ010001529.1, on the reverse strand, counting down.
ACATTAGGTTTCACCCAAAAGGGCAGGCTGTCCTCACACCTTACACCTAAGGACACCGTAAGTAACCTTTTCAACTCAGAAGAAACACCACCTGGACAAAAAACAGATGTACTGATGGTTTAAACAGATGAACAGATTAACCGACTGAGGATAAACCCAATGATCTACTGATACCATTCAGTGATGATCACTAAGAGAAACCAGACCCTCCTCTCCCACATTCCTTTTCTTATCTAAAGATGGGGACTCAGTATTTCAATCAGTAACACCTTTATACATATATGGAATTTAGAATACATCCGTTCAAGAAATTCCATAACAGCACCCAGCCATCCACGTGGTGTAAAAGGTAACATGATTCATCAGACCAGGCCACCTTCTTCCATTGCTCCGTGGTGTAGTTTTGATGCCTACGTGCCCATAGCAGGTGCTTTCAGCAGTGGACAAAAGTCAGCTATGCAGCTCCATACACAACAAACTGCGATGTACTGTGTGTTCTGTCACCAATGAAATGTCAACCCTAAGTTTCTGTCAACATTGAAATAGATAACTTACTTCCTAGTTAGCGAATACTTGCTTTTGTTTTCTGTGACGTATACACCTCCTCTTCCTGAAAGAACGTGCGGATTGATGCAATTGTGAACAAAACTGACCAGTAAACACAGGAACAACCAGTTTATTTGAAATGACAAATATATCGCGAAACATACAACTTTTTTCAAAGAAAACAACAACGTCAAGTTCTATGAGTTAAACACCACTCGTGTTTTTAGCATGTCTTGTTTTAGGAGTAGTTTTCTGCTGGCAAGGCAGCTTTGCTGTAGTGGGACAAAGAGTTTCGATTCATGATTTTGGACGATGCTAAGAATGCTAATTACAGCCGGGGACAGAGCTGAATAATGGATGGTTGGAGGAATTGACTCTGTCCATGCTGGACTAACTTTTGGTAAGTGATTATTTGGATAAATAAGACTCTTCCTTTAACCCATACAAGTCAATCATCATGCAGGCATGATTACATTTGGTGATGTCATTATGCCATTTTACTTTTACTGTTTAGTAGAATCTAGCGAACTAGACGATATAAGACATTATAGTAAATGCAATACCACAAAGCGTCATTTGGGGTCATTTTGCAGAAGTGGGGTGCCCTACCTGTGAATACTGAACTGTTTATGACATACACATGGATGTGTTCAGTTTTCCTGTAAGATGACTACAAGGCATGCGATCAACCAAAAGCTAAACTATGGAGTCATTGGAAAATCATCATCATCAGGTGCAATTGCAAATAAATTCCTTAAAAGTTACCATATGGAGCTAATAAACTATGAATAATTGTTTTGCTCTTCACATCGTTATGCTGATCTGCAATGGTAAGGGTAAGCAAAGTACGCTGTGAGAAAACGAGTGTAAAAAAGGTTTTCACAAACAAAATAACCCCCCCATCTTTTAGGTACAAAATAGGCAAAGCAGCAGAACAAAACTATTTTTTCACCATTATTTGGAAACTTTTGTACATTTGATACAACCCTTTTTCTAAAAAAGTTGTGATGCTGTGTAAATAAATGTAATGATGTGAAAATCACTTAAACCCCATATTCAACCGAAAACAGTACAAATACAACATAACAAATGTTGAAGCTGAGACATTTTGTTTTTTGAAAAATATATGCTCACATGGCAAGAAAAAACGAAGAAAAAAAATAACAGACCCCTGTTCAAAAGTCTGCATACCCTTAGTTCTTAATACTGTGTTTTGTTCCCTTTAGCATCAATGACAGTGTGCAGACTTTTGGAATAGTTGTCTATGAGGGTCCCAAATTCTTGCAGGAGGTATAGCTGCCCATTCGTCTTAGTAAAATGCCTCCAGGTCATGCAAGGTTTTTGGTCATCTTGCATGAACGTTTGGGATCTCCAGACTAGCTCAATGACATTAAGTGATGGCCTCTTCAGAATCTTCACCTTTTTCTGCTGTAACCACTGGAGGGTCAACTTGGCCTTGTGCTTAGTGTCATTGTCGTGTTGGAAAGTCCAAGAGCGTCCCATGCAAAGCTTTCATGCAGAACAATGCAAATTGTCTGCCAGTATTTTCTGATAACATGCTGCCTTCATCTTGCCATACATTTTCACAAGATTCCCCATGCCTTTAGAGCTCACACAAGCCCAAAACATCAGTGAGCCACCACCATGCTTCACAGTGGGAATCGTTTACAATTAACTATACACATTGGTGCAGTAAAGGCTTCTTTCTGGCAACTTGACAATGCAGCCCATTTTAGTACTGTTGTATTGTGCTCCTTGAAACAACCATGCTATCTTTTTCCAGAGCAGCCTGAGGTTACCTGTGGGTTTTTCTTTGTATCCCAAACAATTCTTCTGGCAGTTTAGGGTGATGGTGTGGTGACAGCTCCGTCATCAGCCACTTTTCCCGGTTTCCTTTCATCCTCGAACACATCCCGGACTCGTTTTGTGTCTTGTCTCCAATCATCACTCACACCAAGTCCCAATTAAGTCATTAGTATGTGTTTAAATGTCCCCACAACTTCAACTCCTCCCTGATTCTGAACACTGGTGTTCCACAAGCCTGCATGCTCTGCCCCCCCCAGTGCTCCCTTTTCAACTACGACTGTGTGCATACAGTTCCAACACCTTCGTCAAGTTTGCAGATGACACCACAATAGTAGGCCTGATCCGTGACAACGATAAAACCAAGGCACTCTTTGTGGATTACAGGAAGTCTAACGGCTGCAGGCACACCCCAGTTCACATTGATGGCACTGAGGTGATTAAAAGTTGCCAAGCGCCAAATGCGGGTAGATTTTATGTTTGGTGAGTAAATCTCAGAAGTCTATCCACCATGTTTGTACACAATGTTTGTACCTCTGATTGTAATCAGAGCAGCGGAGAGTAGCGCTGCTAAGATTTGATGCGCTGCAACAGAAAAAAAAGAATATTTTTCTGTATGAATGTTTTTGACCAAGATTAGCTCATTTTTTTTACCAAGATTAGCAGAGCAACAATGTTCGGAATATCAAGCTAGTGAGTGAGGTCAGAGAAAAGAAACTGGTTGTGTCTGCGCATGCACATGTTTGCGTTGAACTGTCAGTAAGTTGCTGTCACATTGATATAAAAAAGGTAGCCTTTCGTCTGAGCGACAACTCAAGGGAAGAAGCTAGCTAGCTAACTGTCACAACTCCATAGCTACAAAGGATTTGTGTTGTGCAGGTAACATTAGAGATACGACAGGAACAATAAGACCTTTGGTTTTTGAATTTTGCATTAAAAATATGTCAGCAGTAAAAAGTTGTTGTATGTACATTCAGCAGCAACAAAGTCTTCGTATTTTACTTTCAATATTAAAGTATGTGATGTGTATTGTGTTTCAAAGAAAAAACAAACTGGGGTAAAATATTAATTATACAAATTACTATTTAAATAATATTACATACAATAAAGAATATTATAAGGAGGAGCCCATTGAGAAATGGTTAAAGCTTAAGCTATGTCGACAACCTTGCTAACATAAAAAAACAGATTTTTGAGGTTATTTGTTGTTAATTTGCTTTTGCTCATTAGCTTTGGAGAGGGTTTGTGTTATAAATCTGGGAGGAAATTCATGAACAGTTTTAGAGAATGGTTCATTGACGGGAAGTACTTATTAGGGAATGATGTTGAGTCAGTATTTTCAAATAATATTAATAAAGTGGACAAGGACAAGATACTGGTGTAAAGAGATGACGTTATTGCAATACATAAAAAACATGTTTGTATCATTGCACAGAAAAAGAACACTTTGTGAGAATTGGAGATGGAGTTTCAAGAGGCTGGCTACAGTATGATGTTGAGGCTGTGGTGACTTGTTCTGTGTGTGGCCAGTATGCTAAAGATAAAAGCAGAAGCAACTCATTTGTCATAGAAGATAAAAGGTTTGTGTTCAACATATTATCTCAATGAAATGTACAAAAATGTATGTATGCGTGACACAAAGGCAATTTACTATTTTGCCCAGTAAAAAAATATGCTTGGCCTTGTTAATTTTTTCATCTACTATCCCCGTTGAAAGGTGAGCCAAAATGATAGTTTCGGACATTGCTAAGGTAGAGTGTGTGCGCAGCTTCAAATTTCTGGGTGTCCACATCTTCGAGGACCTCTCCTGGACCCTGAACACCTGAACCCTGGTCGAAAAGGTGCAGCAGCCTCTGTACTTTTTGAGCAGGCTGAAGAAGGCTTGTATGTCCACCAAGATCCTTGTGTACATTTACCACAGCACAACTGAAAGTATAGTGACTACCTGAGCCACGGTGTGGTTTGGCAGATGGTCCGTGGCCCTCCGGAAGGCGTTGCAACGGGTGGTGAAAACTGCCTAGCACATCACTGGTGCCCAGATCCCAACCATTGTAGACCTCCAGCACAAGTGGTGTCTGCATAGGGCACACTGCATCATTAGGTCTCTTCATTCCTGCACCAGCAGGGTCAGGAACAGTTTCTTTGCAGCTACTGTAACCATGCTGAACTCGGTGTCCAACACTAACCATACCCACCCGCCCACCGCTTAGTACTGTCTCTCAGGGACCATGTTGCACTACACTCTTTGTACTACTGGTCTCTGACACTGCTTAGCAAAAAGTCTGATGAGGATGTTTTCAGCTGTTACATGTACATGTCTACCTCTGGAACCTCATTGCTGCTATCCCTGCATTTAAGTTGAACATGCTATCTTGCCCCATCAAGTTGACTTCATTTAACATATAGAATTGCCATTTGTACTTGGATTTGTCTTGATGGCACTTCTAAACATCCCAGTAGTAACTTACATTGTACTTAATATTTTCTGCCCTATTCTATTTGCACTTCTGGTTAGGTGCTAACTGCATTTCATTGTACTGTACTTGTACTTCTTCAATGACAAAGTTGAATATTATCTATTTATTCACATTTTTTGTTCAGCTGTATGTGCCTGATATGGAAACAAGCAAACTTTTCGAAATGTAATCAGCAGGAAATGTGCACCACATTATAATGGTTGAATGCCAGCGGTTTCATAGACAGAGATGGAAATATCAGCAAGAAATACAGGAGCAGACAAGTGAAGATGCAACTACTATTTTAAGTGCCAGCTTTCTGGAGCAAATCCGATAATTCACCTCCTCCAAATAATTGGGCTCACCTCTTTTATTTGATTTACAACCAAAATGCTTTAAGAGCAGCACAGTTGTGTCCTGCATTTGAACTACCACTAAACATGTTGGAAATGATTGCTCTTCCCAAAATGCAACCGCAACGCGAGGACAATTACATTTTCCTGTGCATTGTTGTTTCAGCACTCTGCTGCATATAATATTTTAGCTTACTTATTTGAAATAGCGTATTCCAAAACAATTATGTAGACCTTCCGAACATAGCAAAACATGTTTCAATGCTCAGTTGATTAATTCAGTTAAAAATGTATAAGGAGTGAAGGACAATTAATTCTATTTTCAAATGTTAATATGCAACAGATATTCCTATCAATGCATTTTAATGTACATTATCGAATTGGAAAATATGGATGGAAACACGCTTGAGTTTTTTTCTTTTGTCTATCAGAGTTGATACGACAAATAGGCGACTGAAACACTTTTTTCTATAAAATAATAATGATGCCAAATTAGATAATGTTGCATTGCAAAACAATTCAAAATGCATTTTTAAACAAATGAAATTATGAAGCAAATGACTGAGTAAATCTGCACCTATAACTTTTCAGCAGTCAAATGCTCTTATGCACTCTTATGGGCCAGACATTGTAAATGGTGGAAACAGACATAATTTGTATGAAATTTGTTGAAACTTTGGCATAAAACTCTCTCATTCAGATTGGAAACAGGATTTTACGATCAATATTGTGAATAAAGACCTTGGTCATAAAAATAATTGCGATCTTGCGGGAGGATGAACTCCTTTGCTCAAGAATAAAATGTGCAACCTGACCAACTATTGGTCAGGCAACATTTAGGTTACTGGTATGGTGTTTTAACAACACTGCTTCAACCAAAGAATTATCCCTGCCCAGTAAAGTTGGGGCTGGATCTGGATTGAAGAGTTCCCCTTAGGGTTGTACCAATATATTGGCCAGCAATTGGTATTGGATGATTACAAGCTAATAAATGTAACAATTGTTAACTGCCAATTGCTTTAAAATGGCAGATTATTTCTAAACGATTGTATGCTTTCATCTGTTTTTGTTTGGCTCAATCAATTGGCTCATATAACAATTTGGCTCACCTGACAAGAGGACTGTTAGATGAAAAAATCCACCAAGCATATTTTTTACTTCCCAAAATAAAGGCCTTTTTGGGTCACAAACACATTAACTTCAGTACATTTCATTGAGCTAATATGGTATTATTTGTTGAATGCAATCTTAAGAGGCCAGCGCAAAATTTCTAAGAAAATTATGTTAATATATTGATCAATCAAATCAAATTAATGTTATTCATCCTCCTTTTCATCTGTGGGTTTTCATTTTCCAATGAGTGCTTACTCCAGGAAAATGTCTCCACATAACGGCTATTTATAATAAATATAAATATATTTTATTCTAAACTTTTATTCTGACATTGAGCAAAGGAGTTAATCCTACAGCCAGATCGCAATTATTTCTATGACCAAGGTCTGTATTCACAATATTCTGATTGTAAAATCATGTTTCCAATCTGAATGAGGGAGTTTTACGACAATATGGCAAACGTTTCCACAAATTTCATACTACATATATATGTATATATATATATACAGTGCCTTGCAGAAGCATTCAACCCCCTTGGCATTTTTTTGCGTTTTGTTACCTCACAACCTGGAATTAACATGAATTGTTTGAGGATTTGCATCATTACATTTACAGAACATGCCCACAACTTTGAAGATGTTTTTTTATTGTGAAACAAACAACAATTAGGACAAAATAACATAAAAAGTCAATGTGCATAACTATTCACCCCCCAAAAGTCAATACTTTGTAGAGCCACTTTTTGCAGCAATCACAGCTCCAAGTCACTTTGGATAAGTCTCTATGAGCTTACCACATCTTACCACTGGGATTTTTGCCCATTCCTCCTTGCAAAACTGCTCCAGCTCCTTCAAGTTGGATGGTTTGTGCTTGTGAACTGCAATCTTTAAGTCTGACCACAGATTTTCTATTGGATTCAGTTCTGGGCTTTGACTAGACCCTTCCAAAACATTTTCAAGACCCTTAAACCACTCAAGTGTTGCTTTAGCAGTGTGTTTGGGGTCATTGTCCTGCTGGAAGGTGAACATCCGTCCTAGCCTCAAATCACACACCAAGTGGTACAGGTTTTGCACAAGAATATCCCTTTATTTAGCACCATCCATCTTTCCCTCAACTCTGACCGGTTTCCCAGTCCAAGCTACTGAAAAACATCCCCACAGCATGATGCTGCCACCAACATGTTTCACTGTGGGTATTGTGTTCTTTGGGTGATGTGTTGGGTTTGCGCCAGACATAGCGTTTTAGTCTCATCAGACCAGAGCACCTTCTTTTATACATTTTGGGAGTCTTCCACATGCCTTTTTGCAAACTCATGTGACTTCGATTGCACAAATAGTTTCACTAATTATGTGAATTCTGAAGGTAATTGGTTGCACAAGAGGTTTTTATGGGCTTCATAAAAAAAGGTGTGAATACATATGCACATGCCGATTTTTTTTTTTTTTTTATTATTTTTTTTTATATATATTTATTATATTTTTTTTAATATATTTTTCTCATTTCACTTCTCCAACTTTGTTTTGAGCCATCACATACACTTCAAATAAAAAAAAACATTGAACTAAAGGCTGTAATGCAACAAAATAGGTAAAAAGCCAAGGGGGCAATAATTTTGCAAGGCACTGTATAGTTTTAATGCTATATAATGAACGATAGCTAGCAGCAGCCCAGTGGCAAGTAAGCGATGGCCAGTAGCTAATGGCCTGTATGGAAAACTGTGCTGCAGAACTAGGTGCACTAGAGACTGTGGCTGGCAAACATGAGTCATTTCCTCCCAGCCATCATGCCAGATATATTATTACATGACTACACTGCCCAAACATGAAATCATCACAGTATAAAACCAAGTCAATTATACTTCAGGGATATCAGTCTGTCCAGTTAGGAGGCATAAGTGATTGTGAATCAATGCCACCTGTTTTGGTGGAAATGGAAGTGACAACAGGTACACTGGAGAAGCAACAGCAAGTCATCTCCGAAAAAAGGAATGGTTTGGCAGGTGGTGGCCACAGACAATTGCTCTCTCATTATCCTTCCTGGCGGATTCTTCTCTAGTTTAGCATTTTCCTAGTGTCCTTCTCACTACTGGTAGCATGAGGCGGTACCTGCAGCTTATTCAGGTTGCACAGGCAGTCCAGCTCCTCCAGGATGGCACATACTTACGTGCCTTCACTAGGTTTCCTCTGTCTCCCAGTACAGTCTCAAGAGCATCGAGGAGATACCAGGAGACAGGCCATTACATGAAGAGAGACAAGGCCATAGAAGGGTATCAACACAGCAGCAGGACAGGTATCTGCTCCTTTTGTGAGGAGGAACAGGATTAGTACTACCCTAAAAAATGACCTCCAGTGGGCTACTGGTGTGCCTGTTTCTGACCAAACTGTCAGAAACAGCCTCAATGAGAGCAGCATGAAGCCCAACGTCCTCGAGTTGGACCTGTGTTCACAGCTCAGCACAAGTCTGCTCGATTGGCTTTCGCCAGAGAACACCAGAATTGGCAGGTGTGCCACTGGTGCCCCGTTCTCTTCGCAGATGAGAGCAGGTTCACACTGAGCATGTAACAGACGTGAAAGAGTCTGGAGATGCTGTGGTGCATCCAGCATGACCGGTCTGGTGGTGGGTCAGTGATGGTCTGGCAAGACATCCTTGTAAGGATCACATAGACCTCCACGTGCTAGCCAATGGTACCCTGACTGCTGTTAGGTACCAGGATGAAATACTTAGACCCATCGTCAGATCTTACGCTGGTGCAGTGGGCTCTGAGTTCTTGTGCAGGACAATGTCCAGCCCTGTGTCCAGAGTGTGTAGGCAGTTCCTAGATGTACAAGTCATTAATGCTATTGACTGACCCTCATGTTCCCTAGAGCTGAATCCAATTGAGATCCTCTGGGACGTTGTGTATCGGTGCATTCAACACCGCCAAGTAGCACCACAGACTATCCAGGAGCTCACTGATGCCCTGATCCCGGTCTGGGAGGAGATCCCACAGGACACCATCCGCCATCTCTTCAGGAGCTAGCCCAGACATTGTCAAGAGTGCAATACGGGCACATGGGGGCCAAGATTGGGGAGGGGCGTAATTTCGGCTGGCAGGAAATTGGCCTTACCGAAATGATCCCCCTCTCCAAACTTGCTTAAAATTGTGTTTGGAAGACAAGAATATGGTCTTATCGTAATTTTACTTTATAGTTGCAATAGGAGCACAGTTTTAATATAATGTATAATATCAGTGAAATATGTAGGCTAAACTGTCTTCTCAACAAGGAAATGAGTCACAGCAATGAGAATCTAGAGTGCGCGTTCACGCGAAGTAGGGGAGATTTTCGGCAGGGGGTGCTTTCGGCCCAACACCCGCAAGGACGTTACAGAACGGAAGGGGCCACATTTCTTAAACCCTTCCATATAGTGCAGGGGTCTCCAAACTATTCCACGGAGGGCCGTGTGTCTGCAGGTTTTCTCTCTCTCCTTGTACTTGAATGACTAATTAGGCTACTGATTGGTTAATATCTACCTTCACCTGGTTGTGTAGGTGTGAACTGGGAACCAATTTATAGGAAAAACCAAAAACCCGCAGACACACGGCCCTCCGTGGAATAGTTTGGAGACCCATGATATAGTGCATTTCCTTCTGGAATAGGTATGGGAAGTAAAATTCTCTCAATCTGAAAAGTGATTATTTGTTTATCAGGGCAGTGGCCGAAAGGGCCGAAGTGTCCAGTTAACCGTGTACTGTACTTAAATTATTTGAGAACGTAAATTATTTGAGAACTCTCCAAACGGGCAAAGAAGAAGGCTGCGTCGAACGGCTGAAAGTGGCTAAGAAACATAGTAAAACGCAACGTTAGTTATAACGTACCATCATTTCCTCACTCTGTCTTCTAAGTCCGGCTCCGGGCGCGTTGGACGGATTCTCTATAGTGTCATTTTTGGCGGCTGTTCTTCTGGGTGGGTTAAACCATCAGAAAGTGTACCGTTAAGCCAGGTAGCTAACAAAGAAAGCAAGGAACAGTATCACTTTTAACGACTGACGTCGACTAGCTAGATATCGGTGTTGTCTATCGTGCCTTCTCAATAAATTACAGCGGGTTCAATTTGATATTCAGACGTAGTCATACAGTACTGTAGCTACAGGTTGTACTGTTGCTACCAGTCAGCTTACCTATCCCACGAGATTGTAGTAACGGTCTACCTGTACTGATTATATGTTATATGCATGATTTCCTTTAGTTTGTGTAATTTTTCTCACAAGTACAGTATTCTTTAGCTAAACGTAACTTACTATCTTGCTAGTAACGTTATTTGTTGACAATAAACCACAAGCTACAAACTACTGTTGTTACCATAGCTAACGCCATACGGCTCCCTGAGAGGGACATACTGTGCGGGCCAATTGCCGAAATCAGAACGCATAAAATCCTATTTATTACGGTTGTTGTAGCCATTTTACGATTGTGGCTAGTGTCCGTTTATCCTTGTCCCCAGTTCTATGATTTATATTTGTTAGATAGCTTATTTCACTAAATTCATCAAGTAACATTTTGTCCAACCTGGCTGCACTCAGTTGGCTACAGTCAAGCTCAGGGCGATTTTGGTACAAGCTTAGATATAAAGCATAGATTGGATGGGACATAGTTCTATTCGAGGTCCTAATAGGTTTGCCATTTTAGATGAGATCAGTTCGCAAAAGTCCACTTGATATGGTGGAATTTTATTTTGATACAGAAAAATAGGAAACGATTCGGGGTGGGACATTTTTTTCACGTATCAATAATTGTGTAGAAAATGTCATTTTATTTTAGCGTGTTTTAATCAATGACGAAGAATTCGAAGCTATTCCGGCCTACCCTTGGCTGTTTAGCTATGTAAACTTACAGTATCAGAATTCCATTAGTTTTTTAAATTAATGGTCTCAGCTTTCTTGCAACAGTAAATCATGAATCTATGTTGCACACAACGTATGTGAAATAACGCGTTTTTGTAGAATAACGTAACTACTGTATGTAATCAGCAGATGGCGATGTTGGTTAGCTTTTGTGGACAAAAAGTAGCGTCGTTTCTCCTATTTCTGCCCTCCAATTACTATGCTATTGTTTCCGTACCAAATTCCGTTAGATACTTTGGACCATTTACTGTACCTTTACTAAAATAAATTACGTAGTAATTATTTGTATATACAGTACATAGATGCATTGTAGTGTAAAATCAGTTAATTACAAATATACATTTCCAAAGATAACACTGTACTGTAAGTACCGTCGCGTACCTTCCTTTATTACACCGTATAGACATTTTATACGCTTGAATCAAGAAAATTATAGAAAATTATTTCAAATGTTGTTTTTTTTGTTGAAAAATACAGCAATTTTCTACATTATGCTATGCATGACAGTGGTTATTACTTTCCACAGCCAACAATAAACAACCTGATCAACTACATGCGAAGGAGATGTGTTGCACTGCGTGAAGCAAATGGTGGTCACACTAGATACTGACTGGTTTTTGGACCCCCGGACCCACCCAATACAGTGAAACTGCACATTTTCGAGTGGCCTTTTATTGTGGCCTCGGCAAAGGAGAAGTGCTCACTAACACACATTTAGACAGATTTGTGAATAATATTTGAGACAAATAGATCTTTGAGTTCAGCTCATGATGAATGGGGACAAAAGTGTTGCGTTTATAATTTTGTTCAGTGTATACAATATTAAGGAACTTAAAATGGCAGTTCTACCACATGTTACTGTTGTAGCTGGTTATGTACCATCGGTCCATAATTCTGATCTGGATTAAGTTTTACAGACGCTGGGCACAGACCACATGCATTTATTAATTTCTACACATTGTACTCTTAAAATGTTCTCTTAGCACAGCCAGAAGAGGACCGGCAAGGACTAGGGTAAGAAATGATGGAGTGGGTTCTGGAGCGGTGGGGTTGAAGAAAGTTGCAGAAAAAACCCAAGCAAAAAGGGATAAGAGCAATAGTAGTAACTGACCAGAAGTTTCTTTGAAGGAGCACGATTCACTATAAATGCTGTGTTTCTGTGAGATCTATTAGAGGTTACTATGGTAAAAGAGACATTCATTATTGTTGTCAATCTAAGTAGCGTAACAAGAAGCAGTTTTGTTTTGTTTTCCAGGTATAAGAACGTAGCTACAAAAGCCATGAGCCACTGTTTCAACTTCATAATAAAATGCATTGATGGACTTGATGTTGTAAATGAGTATAAACATTTGTAATACTACACATTTTGAATAGATAACTCTAAGTAATGTAGGTATGTTGTAAAATAATAATACATTATACAAATTCCACTATGGATGCATTGAGCAGCATAATCGCATTGACAGTGTACCACACACTGAGTATTGAAAGTACAATACATATTGTACTCTACAACCAAAGCTAACGATTGTGCAACCATGAAGCTAACTCAGTGACATAGAGAATGCACCTGTGAAGAGTTTATACAACTATTAGCATCCTAGCTCTTTTATACATCTTTAAATAGCTTGTCGCAATAAGGATTTTGTCCATTATGCATACTGAAGTAACATATTGGCCTGTACAGTCAACGCAAAAGATTGTGCATCCATTAAAGGAAGTATCAACGTATTCAGTTAAACCTATACAATGCAGCTGCCAGTCCAAAAACTTGTCTCTTTGCAAAGTTGGAAAACAATTTAAATTGTGGGTGGTACTATAAAGGTTGCTATGTACAACCTTACATTTCATGGGTAATATTAAACATTTTACACCACTGTCAGCTTTAAAATAGGTATTGTAAAGCAATATCATGCATATATAATTACAACAAATTATATCAGTGATTCATTTAAACATAATACAATATATCACCAAAAATATGTGGACACCTGACCATGTGTGCCCATTCAGCCAAAATAGCATTTGTTAGGTCATGCACTGGTGTTGGACGCAAAGGCTGGCTCACAGTCGCTGTTCCGATTCATCCTAAAGGTGTTTAATGGGGTTGAGGTCAGGGCTCTGTCCAGGCCACTTTAGTTCCGTCACACCAACCGTGTTGAACCATGTCTTTATGGATCCCGCTTTTTACACAGGGGCACAGTCATGCTGGAACAGGAAAGGGCCTTCCCCAAACTGCTGCCACAAAGTTGGTTCATGAAACTGTCAGTTTGGAACTCTGTGGTGAATGATTCAACAGATGACAGGCAATTTTAACACTTCAGCACTCTGCGGCCCTTCTGTTTAAATTTACATGCTCCACCACTTCGTGGCCTAGCTGTTGTTTCTTCTAGACACTTCCACTTCACAATTATAGCACTTCACCACAGACCTAGTAAGGCAGCAATTTCATAAATTGACTTGTGGCAAAGGTGGCGTCCTGACAGTGACACATTTTAAGTCACTGAGCTCTTCAATAAAACCTATTGCCTGTGAGCAATGGGTGTGCCTGAAACATTTGAACTCAATAGTTGGTATTTGTGTCCACATAATCTTGGTCTCTTATTTACCATACCTATTTTTAAAGTGTTATTCTGCACAAGTAACTTTTGTTTATAGTGTATCAGTCCTTGGCTTATTTTTATGTCTAGTCTGCCTTACTCTTATAAACAGTTATGGTTTCATGATTTGTGTATTTTCAAGGATGAAAAGGGATTCTGTATTTCAATTCACTCTGCAAAATACGTTGACTTAATATAGATTTATTAAAACATACAGTGAAGGGAAAGGTATTTGATCTCCTGCTAATTTTCAGCACCTGGAGCGGCCGGGACGGGCCGGGGAGGCGGCGCTGAGGCCGGGACGGGCCGGGGAGGCGGCGCTGAGGCCGGG